>JAGMWU010000028.1:5248125-5281445 GCA_018697195.1 Certhia americana
GCTGAATGTGGGACCCCTTTTCCTGTTCCCCACAGTGTGGGGGGCTCTAAGCTGAAGGCAGGGCCCCTTTTGCTATTCCTCAGCATGGGGTGCTCAGTGTCACCTGGAAATCCCCTGAAAAGTTCCCTGGGCCTCCTTGAAACACAGACAGGTCTCAAGTCAACTGGCCCCCAAAGTTTTGGCCTCATGGCCCTAAGCATTGCACAGGGAAGAGGTCGAGGCCAATTTTGGGCCAAATCCCAAAGCCACACAGCCCGCATTGAGGCAGGAGCATGCCTTGGTGGGACCCAGGGCCTGGACTACAGCCCACACCTGGGCAGGTAAGAGCTGCTGGGCACTTGGGAACTATTTGGTCTTAAAATATAAATGTTGCTTCTTAAATCAGGCGTTGCTGCCAAGGGGAAAACCCCAATGCCCAGGGGACTCCTCCCTCCGTGGGTGTCCTGCCTATGGAGCAGCACTGGGATAAATCTGTTCCCAGGTACTGAAGGGGTCCCTAGGGAGATTCAGCGAGGGAGTTGGGCCCTGGGAGGTGCAATCCCCCCTTGGGGGTGGGTGCTGGAGGCTTGGGGTGGTTTGGGGCAGTCGCCCCCGGGTGTGAATTCACACCGCAGCCCTGTTTGCAGCCCCGCCTTTCTCCCGTGTTTCCTTTAAATCCAAGGGCAGCGAGGCAAGGTAGGGTTTCACTGGGGTGTAGGATTTCCGAATCTGAGTCTTTCCTGAGACAAACTCTAATCCTTACCTACGTGTCAGAGACGTGCAGGGACCTGCCATGTCCAGAACCCCCGGGGTCCTCCTCTTGCCCGAGGCAGGGCTGTGACCTGGGCTGCCTGACCAGGGCTGCAGGTGAGTGACTGGTTTTTATTGTGTTTTCTCTGCTTGTGGACACCATTGATGATATGATGGAAATGCAGCCGAACCCAGCACCCAGCTGGGAGAGTTCCCACCTATATTAAGACACTTATTTTACTTTATTGTCAGTAGGATGTGGAAGAATCACCTGGTTGAAAAGGTTTCCATTTTATCTCCAGCTAAAATGGTGCTGGGTTCGTGGTTTTACACCAACTTGTGCTGATACAGGAGTTTTGGCTGCTCTTGGGTCTGTGCCCGACCCCAGACAGAGACACTCTGTGCTCTGAGCATTTGCAGCCTCTCTTTCTCCTCCAAGACTTAAATAAAGTGGTTACTTCTGGCTGTGATTTTATTAATGGGTTTGAATGTTTTGCAAAGCTTCCATTAGAAAATCCTCAGCTGCTGCAATCTGCTTTATGGGAATGGGTGCAAGGAACAGTGAAGACACTGAAACACTCCAAGGAAATATTGGTTGCCTTCAGCCTGCTCCAATTAAACTGTGAGGACCTGGAGTGAAATAATTCATCAGGATTTCTGACAGGCTGAAATCCATGGCTGCCAAGGAATCACTTAAATTCCAAAACAGTCTTGGGAGCATCCATTGCATCAGGATGAATTAAACTGGGAGGGGATGGGGTGCAGGAAAGATGATATCAGCTTCAGGCTGCAATAATAATAATAATAATAATAGTTAATGGGATGTTTCTTTTTAGGCTGGCTTGGGAATAAGAGAGACAATTTAGGTGATCCCAAGGAGGGAATGTGGGACTCTCCGGTGCACAGTTCTCACCCCAGTGACACAGAGCAGGGTGTGGGGAGGGTTAATGGCAATATTGGGTCAAAACTGCTGCTGGTTCCATGGGTTTGGTACAGTTTGTGCTTAGTGGTGAGGAATAACATGATTTTCTGAGAGTCTGGTTTAGGATGTCTTCCCTGGTCCTGCAGGTGAGTGCAGGAGCCAGTCCTGGTGCTGGCTCAGTGCTCACTGTTTGCTTTACCAACGCTTCCATCTTCCAGATGCCAATGGAAAAGTCCATGGAAAACCAGTCACTGGGGTGAGGGATGGGTGGCAGAGCTCAGAGGGATCAGAGGCTTTCCTTAGTTAGTGTTGGGTTCAGGTCCAGCCAAGCATCACCCTGGAATTACTTGGTAAGGACTGGTTCATGTTTGATGTGTGATGAGATTTCACAGCCTCAGCAGGAGATGGTCTCTAGGGACTGTAGAAATTCAAGCCAAACAAAGCCTCGATCAAATAAAGCCAAATTTTTAATGGGGGAAAAAATTATTTTCTTGCTGATTCCCAGAGAGATAGGGTTGAGGTTTCTAGGCTGAGCCATTCCAACCCCAAATGGAATTGTGATTTTTATAGCCAAGGCTCTGTATCTTTGCCCTGTGACTGATTTCCCATTGCATCCCAAGGTGGAATTCAACTCCTGGAATGCAGCTGGGAAAATTGTGGCTTTGGCCTGGGTGTGGACTGGGGACCAGAACAGCCCATCCCGGGGCAGCTGTGAATCCCTGGGCTCCATCTGACTGTAAAGGTCATGGGAAGGAGATTGGGAAATTGCTCCAAGGCAAAATCAGCTCCAGCTTGGTGAGAGGAGCCTGGGGCTGCCAGGGGAAGAGGGACCCACAGGGCAGCTTCTTGCTTTTTTTTTTTGAGATCTTTTCTTCCACAGTCCAGGGGGGATTTTCCACACCTGATTTTCCAGGATTCCTTTTATTTCCTTGGGTTTTCTCTGGAGCAGCACCTCTGGGAAACCCCAACTTTGCACACCCCACTGTCTCTGGAAGGGCTCAGCAAAAGGCTGATCTCAATATTTTCTTATCCCAGTTCAGCAGCACAGCATGGAAACCTGCCCCAATTACACAGGCTGGAATAAAGCTGGAGGGAAAAGCTCTGCATCCCAAGATGCTGGCAGGAGGAATCAGGATGCAGATGACTTTTGGAGGTCAGTCAGGAAATGCCCTGGCTGCTGCTCCCCCATTCCTGTGTGTCCAATCCCTTTCCAGGGTGATGCTTTTGCCTTTGCTTGGGAAGTTTTGGGGCAGGGAAGGAAGGCAGAGCTCACTGATGGAGCTGGGGGAACACATGGGAAGGGAAAGAGTTGGGGTTTATTTAAATCCTGCTGGAAAAAAGGCAGAGGGTTGGAACAGCAGCTGGTGGAACAGCCTCAGGTGGGAGTGGTGGGTGATGGTTGCAGTCCCGATGGATCATTGGGATAACAGAAGGGTTGTGGCCACATCCAGAGCTCTGCCCAGCACCTGCTGAGATCTGCTCCGGGCCCAGAGCAAGGCACAGCCAGGACCCAGAGCTGTCCATCGGGGTGTGACACCCCCCACAGGGTCTCATGGACGAACAGCTCCCCCAGGCCATAGAAAAACAGGATGGGAAAAGCTCCGGGGAGGCAGTTCCAGCAGTTTGGGAGCTCTTGTGATGGCAATCACAGGCTCCCAGGGTGAGGATTTCCTTGTGTACCAGAGAAAAGCCAAGCCCAGGTGAGGAAGTGCCTGGACAAAGGGCTGGAGGGGCCCGGGATGCCTCCCCCTGGCTGATGTGTGTCTGTGCTGGCACTGGGAGCACTGGGGGCTCCTGTTTTTCCAGCTTTACTTTCCGTGGATGCAAAAGAACCAGGTTTCTGTGAACCCTGCCCTGGCTGCCCGTGGCAGAGCATCCCAGTGAACAGCTCTGCGAGGAGGGGACAGAAGGGGTCACATCTGGGCATCACCTCCTCTTCCTCTGCTCCACGCCGCTCCTTCCTCACCCTCTCTCGGAAATCAAAGGCCTCAGACACTTCTGTGGACATGAAAGAGGTGCTCTGGAGCCCTGGATGCCGCTGCTGCTGCCGGGCAGGACCAGCGAGGGAGCAAAAACCCATTTCAGGCACAAGGAGAATGAGGGCAAGGAGTCCCACCGGGCTCACGTGGGTACCGGCATCGCCTTTCCGCAGGAGAGGCTGGAGCATCCCAGCGCTCCTGCCAGAGGCGGAGGGGCAGCTCCGCCGGGCAGCCCCCGGCCGGCGCAGCCGAGGGAGGCGGCGATGGGAGCACGGGCACCGGGCACCCCGCTGGCCGGAGGAGGATGAGGACGATGCCAAAACCGGGTTTGTTGCTCCCCTCTTGGGCTCAGCTGCCGTAGTGGCCGGGGGAAGTTTGGGGGCAAAGGAGAGGAGAGTTTGGTGGGTGGGTTTGGGGCAGTTTTTCTTTTCTTTGGTGGGTATTTTTTAGGTGGCTGTGGCCAGGGGGGAAGTTCAGTTTGTCCTTGGAGAGACAGGGAGGGTGAAGTGTTCCTGAGCACCAGGTGAGTGCTGAGGAACCCCCGATTTGCCAGGAATCAGAGGGTCATCTGGTGTCATCTCAATCACTTTGTCTTAATTACTTATTGTGGGTCCAAATTCCCATCTCCTCTTCCTGGGGTACCGAGGGGGTGTGGGTTGCTGGGCTGGGCTGGGGGCTGCCCTGACCTCTGCAGTGGCTCTGGCTCTGCACATGAGAGACACCAGGACCCCAAGCCTGGAGAGACATCGGGACCCCAAACCTGCCCCCGGCTGCTTTCAGTGCTGCTGTTGCAGAAATCGGGATCAATGCAGGATCTGTCTGACCTGATTAGCAGCTTCCTATTGCTTTCCATTTGTACCTGCTCTCCATTTTTGGCTCCGGCCGCCGACCTCCTCCAGGGTTTGCTGCCAGTGCAGATTTTGAGGGGGGACAAAGTCATTTGTTCATCCCTAGGAGCAGAGTGAGGTTACAGAGCTGAGCTCTGGATGCTGGGCTGGGGGTGGGGGAGCAGGTGGAGGGGGACGGTTCTGCCTCTATCCCAGCACTTTGGGACAGACTGGGAAAGTTCCCCATCGATTTGGGATCGGGTTCTTTATCGTGTTACAGGGCAGTAAGCAGGAGGGTGGCAGCGCGGGGGTGGCTGCCTGCCCTGGCCCCAGCCAGGCGCCCGGACGGAGCCGGGATGCTCCAGAGGGAAGAGGTCACTCCACGCACCTCCCTTCACACACCTCTGCCGGTTCAGGCTGATCAAAGCATCTCCAAGAGCTTTGTGTCCGTGTGTCCATTCAGCACCCACTTTTCAGAGTGTGTCCAACACTTTGCAGCAGCAGCTGCTCCGTGAATCCCAGCGGGGGCCAGCCCCCAGCCCCCAAAGAGCCCACTCAGCATCCCCAAAAAGCCACCACAGCACCTCACAGTCCAAAATCCATTTAAATCTTTTCCTGAATCAGGCTAAACCCCAGCTCAGAGTGCAGGGAAGATGAGGAGGGCTCAGCTGCAGCCAAGCCTGGCCTGGTCCCAGGCTGTCCCTGTCCCTGTCCCTTGGCTGAGCAGCCAGCATCACCGCAGGGATGATTTCATCCCATCTGGCTTCTCCTGCTACCTGTGCTGGGCTGTGGCAGCTTTCATGGCACACCCGGAGCGGGACCTCACCGGCTCCCTCTGAGCAGGAACTCGCCCTCGCTGGTTATTAAATTACATCCTGACCCGGTTAATCCATAGCTGATTAATTTTGGACTCCATGGCTGGGTATAAGAAAGGGTTCATCTGTCTCGTGGTGTGTACTGTATGTACTGAGCTCTCTGATAATCAGATTTTTTAATATAAAAAAATACGGGTGGAAAAATCAGAAGGAGGTATGAAAAGTGGGGAGGTCTGTAGGGGTCTGGCTAGACACATGTCCCTGCCTGCCATGGGGTCAGCAGTGATAGGCACTCCATCCCAGCACTGGGAATCCAGCTGAGGATCTTCCTCAGGTACATCATCCTCAGGAGAGCTCCTGCTTGGCTTTATGGCACATCCACAGCCCCGGGGAAACTGAGGCACAGGGATGGAAGTAGCCCACAGGAGTTGGCAGCTGCTTGCTCAGGCTCATAATTTGTTTCCTGGTGCAATGTCATGGAATCCCAGGATGGTTTGGGTTGGAAAGGATGTTAAAGCTCATCCTGTCCCTGACCTGGGCAGGGACACCTTCCACTGTCCCAGGCCGCTCCCAGCCCCATCCAGCCTGGCCTTGGACATTCCAGAGATCCAGGGGCAGCCACAGCTGCTCTGGGCACCCTGTGCCAGGGCCTGCCCACCCTCACAAGGAACAATTTGTCCCAAATACCTCATCTAAACTCACTCACTTGACAATTTGTGTGTTTAAATATTGAGGTTCATCCTGCCGCCCTCTGCCTCATCCCCCCCTTGCCACACACAAACTTAAACCTCTGCTTTTAAAAACAAAGAGGTTTCAGGTCTGGCTGCTCCTGAGCCCTGGGCTCTCCTGGGGCTGGAGAAACCCTGGGATTGCCCTGAGCCACACCATTATTTCAATATATTTCCTCCTTCTCCATTTCTCCACTATTTCCACAGTCAGGACTCAAAAGCACAGGCAGCTTTTGCCAGACCCCACCAGCCCCTTGAAGATCTGAATTATTCCCTCCTATATTTTCATCATTCATAATATAATATACCAGCATCTCCCCTGTTTATGCCCTCACAGCTTCACACATTTGTTTGGAATTTAAAGAGTTCAATCTGCAAGCACCTCTCCTGAGGAGGAGGAGGAGGAGGAGGAGGAGGAGAACAAGCCACAAATTTTCTCAGGGTCCCCACCTGCAGTAAACCCAGCAATTCCTTGTTTTCCTTCCAGAGATGATTCCTGCCCCTCTCCATCAGTGCCAGATGCCCAGGGCACCTCACTAAGCCTCCAAGGACGCTCCGTGCTGGAATCAGAGCTCGAATATTAATAACCCCAGCCCTAATCGAGGGCATTGAAGGGTCTGGGCTGTGGTTTTACACATTACACCCCCCAAAATCCAGCCCTCTTGATGCTGGGGGACTGTTGCTAATTGAGGGGCACTTCAATTAGCTGGGATGAGAAATAAGAAAAATTCCCTTGGTGGGAACGCCGCGGAGCCACCTGAGCTCCATTCCAGAGCCGCGGGGCTGGAATTACCGAGCCCCAGGTAATTAGTTCTGCAAAGAGAGGACAATTAGCAGAGGCTCATTAGTGCCCTGAGCTGCTCGGTGGCCCGAAGCCGGTGCCGGGCGCACGGCAGAGCCCGGCTCGCACGGATTTCACAGCGGTCTCTGTGGGGCACCGTTTGGCTTGGGAATTCAGGAAAAGCAAAGAAAGTGTCACTGCCTCGTTCCACGGCAGGACCGGACCTGCAGGACCCCTCCAGCCTCCTCCTTGTTCCCACCCTGCTCCAGCTCATCCCAGATCAAAGGGAAAGGGGTGGGATGAGCTGCTCAGTCTCCTGCACTATCTCCCACAGGGAAAAAAAATTAAGCTCCAAACAATAATTCAGGGACCTGCTGCCAAAAATTCCTCCTCTGCCAGCTAATCTCTCTCTGTTTTGGGACAGGCTCGGGGGTGTTTTATCTCCCCTCTGGTGTCAGAGCTGTGCATGCAGAGCTGCTGAGCAGTGATCCCGTATCAGGACTTGTTGGATTCTGGTCCATCCCGGATGCAGGACACCCTCAGGGACCAAATTTGTCTGTGGGATAAATCCCAGCTGAGCCGGTGATTCCGGGAGCAGGGGATTAGAAGGAAAGTGTCAGAGGAGTGCCTGGGGCAGCCTGGCTGGAGGGGGGATTGAAATCCTTCGAGCCAAGAGGGTGTTTAAAGTCACCTTGGCGGAATACAAAGGCAGAACTTTCCCGGGGGTGTCCGGGGTGCAGCCGAACTCCCCAGAGATGAAGGAGTTGTGTAACTGCCCCGTTTCTCGGAGGCAGTGATGTTATTCCGGGCATCTCCCCCCGTACCCATCTCCCCTGGACCACAGCACTGCTTTCCCTCCAGGGACAGCCCCATTATCAGTGGCTTTTTGCTGAAGCTCCTCAGCCCCAGCACAACCCAGATCTCCTGCTCCTCTGGATGCTTTTCATGTCCCACATTTCCCTCAGCCACATCTGCCCTTTGCCCGGGTGCATGAAGTGACCCTGGTTGGTTCCAAGTAGGTTTTGGGGGAAAAAACACCAAAAGAGGTCAGATTTTGCCTACAGCCCCCATCACTCCGTGGTGAAAGCCCTTCCACAGCTGGGTTTGGACGGGAGGTGGACACAGGCTGAACTGAGGTGCCAGGAATATCAATTGAATTGGTTTTGTTTTTTTTTTTAATAGATGCCCTCAATGGGACAAGGGTAAATTCAAGGACTATAGTAGTCTATAGGGGTAGAGAAATGGTGTATAAAATGAGAAAGCTGCCCTGAAGGACCTGATCAAAGGTCTGAACAATCTCCTGTCCCCTTTCCATCACAGAAGGCTGGAGATGTCTGTAAGATGCTCCAAGCCAGCTCCAAGCCGGGCTCTCCTCCGGGACGGGGAGGTTTAATGTGCTCATTAACGTCATGAGAGGAGAAATAGCTCAGAGGACAGAAAAGGATGCTGGAGGGGGGGAAATCGAGGTGACCGGGTCCCTCAAGAGCAAAGGAACGTCACCGAGGAGGAATTCAGGAATTCAGGCTGAAGCCTGCAAGTAGAAATGTGCCACCCTCTCCTCTGCCTTCCCCCATTGCCTGGGAGGGCGAGGAGAGGATGAACGAGGAAGAGGAGGGTGGGAAGATAACCTGGGTGAAGGGAGACGTATGATCCAGCCCTGGGTGAGGCCAACGGGGACAAAATCACTCTGGAGCACCCAAAGCGAGATGGCCGTGAGCAGTAGCAGGCTCCGGAAAGGAAAGAAAGCAAAAATAGGGAAAGAAAACAAAAATCCCAGTCATTTTTATGACTCATGCCAACCTGCTTGGTCCTGTCCACTCAGGGTGCTTATTTATTTATTAAATAATTCCTCGGGGTGACAAGCCATGGGGCGCTGGGGTCGGAGCCAGCATCCAGCTGCACCCAGGAGTGAGGAAGGGCCGCGTCCCTCCTCTCCCTCGTCCCCACCGATGCCCTTTGCTGGGCTGTGCCGGCTGTACCCGCTGCTGCAACTGGTCCCAGTCACCCCGGGGCGGGGACGGAGATGTCCCACGTGGTGGTGGCACTGTGGCCGTCCCCTCCTGGAAAGGCGCCCGCTGTCCCCACGGCCACAGGCGAGAGGTAGGTGGGCAGCGGGGGATGCTCCAACCCCTGGGCTTTCCCCTCCCCTCCTCTTTTTAAAGCCATTATTTTATATTAATACTAAAAAGAGCCATTTCGCCTCCTGTAAATCTCTCTCCCGGTGCCAGTGGTGTGCGGGTCCCTGTCCCCCCTCTCCGCCTCCCTCCCGGGGACCAGCTCAGACCTCGCCACGTCACGGACAAGACTTGTCCGCGCTGGACCATGCGGAGCATTATTGGGGATTAAAGGTGGCATCCGCCAGAAGGGCACGTCCGCCCCCGTCTCGCCCGCCGGCGGGTGGGGGCCGGAGGTGGGTGGCCGGGTGACACAGGGTGTCCCCAGCACGCCCCCAGCCCCTTTCCCCGTGGACCCCCGGCTGATTTCAGCGCTCCCAGGGGGATGGCGGGGCCGAGGCCGGGTGTCTCAGCCGCGCCTGCCAAAGCCCAGCCTCGGGCTGCCAAGTCCCCGGTGAACCAAAGAGAGAGGAGCCTTCTCAGTGACATTGTCTGCGTTATCCCAAAGGCGCCTTTCAAGGGTATGGCTGGACTTTTTTCTCATCTCTGCTTTCCCTGCACATCCCTAGCTGTGTTTAATAACTCTCTTCCCAGATGCAGAGAGCGTTGGCGCTTCCATGCCCTGTCCAGGTAAGTCCTCACAGGCGCTGGTGAGGGTGGGCAGTGGGAAGAATCTCCTCCTTCCTCATCCCATCCAGGGATGATGGGGAAGGGAGGGGAGAGGAGGGGGGAGAAGAGGCTCAACATCCCAAATAATCTGGAAAAACCTTGGAAATGGACATTGTTCACCGCAGGCCTGTGAGGGTGGTCAGAGGAGGGGGAGGAGGAGTGGATTGCAGGTGGAGAGGTTTCACTGGATGCAGAGAGTCTAGTGGGAACCACAGCCCCGACTCACTGGGATGTGATGGGTAAAACACAAACTCTCCCTCAAAATGACCTTTCTCTTTCACCGTCGCTCTCCCTCGCGTGTTTTTTTTGTTATTATTATGATTTTCCACGGGCAGGGATTTCCGCTGAAGGATATTAGTTAATCAGATTCTGAGAAGCAGATGTTGGGTGATTTAGGAGGAAAAAATGAGGCAACTTTCTAGTTCAAGCCTCGGCTGGAGCCCAGAGCACAGTGCAAAGCTTAGGGAGGATGTTTTGTGGCTTTGGGATGCACCGTTAATTTTGGTCTTAATTAAAAATGAGACAGAAAAGGTGGTTGGGGACAGGTGGGGTACCTCCCTCCAGTGATGGGGACAGTCAGACATCAACATGCTCTGGGGCTTTAAGGTAAGGAAAGGAACCTCAGAGCCCTGCATCCCATGGGAAGCTGCTCCAAGGGCTTGAAATGGAGCTCAGAAGCTCCTTTCCATGTCCCAGAAGGGAGAATGAGCCCGACTTTCCCCTCGCAGCCCTGCCCATGACATGTAAATTGTCCCACCACAGCCCTGTGCCTCAGTTTCCTCAGGAGGGATGATGCTGAGGGTGAGGGTGGGGCTCAAGCAGATTTCAGCACATCACAGTTTCTTCGGCCACCAGAAATCAGGTGTCCCTCCCAGCCGGGGCTGGGGAGCCTTCTTGCCCAGAGTGCAGTGCTGAGAGTCACAAGCCCTCCTGATGCTCGAAATACCAAGATCACCTCACACTGCTGCCTTGCCAGGCAATTTCCCCTTGTGGCTCCCTTCCAACTCAGCCTGTCCTGTGATTCTTGGAATTTCATGGTCAGCTTTAGCTGCTCAGCTTTGTTCCACTGCCAAGAGAAGTTCCTGTACGTGTGGACCCCTCTGGGTCCCCCCCCCGGCTGGAGGTGTGGTGGGTCAGGTCAGCTCACCCTGCCACTGAGCGCTAAACTCTGATTCAAACTTAATTTAATTCTGATTTTAAAATCATCTTGGGATTTAAATTAAGAAAAAACAAGAATGTAAGAAGGGAATGATGTGTGCTGCTTTTCTTCTTTCCTTTAATACTTATTTTTCCCTTAAAAGTGCTTTATCTGGGCCAGGTTTGTTGCAGTATCCCTTTGTAGGCCTCCTAATGCTCCTGAAACCAAGGTTATCCTCAGCTCTGGGTTGCTGCTCTGATGCCACAAATCATCCTGCCAGCACCAGCTTCTCACAAAGCCACCAAATAGTCCAGCCTGGGATGAATCCAGCCCCATGGAGGGCAGCTGCACCTTGGGCATATCTGAGCTGGGCACAGCTGGGGCTGGAGGGCTCAGGTTTGGAGTCCTTGAGGCTCCCCAGCTTTGCCTGAGGTCACTCTGGGGACACAACCATTCTGCTGCTGCTGCTGCTCCAGGCATCAGTTCTGCCCCTTGCCCCAGCCACTGCTCTCTACATGTCCCCAAGAGGGAAGTTCAGCACAAAACCAGCCTGAAGCAGCTTGATAAGGCTGGATTTCTGAGAACAGCCAATCTTTGGGGGTTTAGTTCAAGCAAAGAAACCTGGCCTGTAAATAGCTTATGATAAATTGCAGGATTTGTCCCCAAATCCAGAACCTCTTCTACTGAAGAGAGAGCGAGGTTGAGCCTTGTCTGGGACATGGATGCTGGGTCCTGTATGAAGTTCTGCTGTCAGGGCTGTAAAGCTGAGAGGAGGAGAGGGAGGATTTATAGCAAGTCAGGCTCTTAATGCCCATTTCTGCAACAGATTGGGGATTTTGGCTTGTCCCACCCCTCTTCTCAGCTGTGTGTCACCCTCTGCTCCTGGGGAGGCCAAACCTTCAGCACTCCAAATTACTGCAGTGAAACAGGGAGCTCAAGGCACCTGGGGCAGCTCAGGCCCCACGGGGGGACGGGTCCCTGGCCAGCACTGAGAAACAAACCCTACACTGGGGACCATCCTCATCACAGGACCGGCCCCGGTGCCTCTGCTGCTGCTCTGTGGCCTAAATTGTGTTGCTATTCCTGGCAGTTGAGGGCATTTGGTTTTTTTGTCTCCCTCTTGCTGGAGCTGGCTGGGTAAGAAACCCAGAGTGCCCTTGGTGAGCAGCAGTCATGCAGAGCAGCTCCACGTGTCCTCCTGTGGTGTCTCATGTCTGGGAAATACATTTGGAGGGGAAATAAATCAGGGCACTGGATTTACTTGGAAAGTTCATTTTGGGGAAGATCTCCACAGAACCATTCCCTGTTAACACCTAATTTCTGTGTGCTTCTCCCTGAGGCAGGACAGGTAATTTCCCAGCTCCAGAACTTGGCCTGGTCCCTGGGGTCCCCTTTGAGTTCAGAACGATGTTGGTGTGTGGGGAGATGTGTGCCCAGGAATGTCTGGGGATGTGCTGACTGTTCCTGAGTGCCTCCCAGAGCTGGGCTGGGAAATAATCCACCCCACGGCCTCAAAGCTCTCCAAGTGATCCAAGGGCTTAGTCCTGAGCTTCTTCCTGGGGCTGGGAATATCAGATGTGTTGTGGAGGAGGACTAGGAGAGCTCTGGAGGATGTCACCCCATCCTCTGCCTGCCCCAAGGCAAGGGCTCCTGTTTCCACTCCTGTTCCCAGATCAAAGGGGTTCTCCAAGAATGGTGACATTTCTGTTCCTGGCCTGATTCCTTCTGGACTGCATTCTTTAAATTCCAGTGTGGTTCCTGCTTTGGGAATTGTTTACAATGGTTGACCCATCTGCAATGTGCCCAGAACCTCCTGGGGTTTGATCTAATGCCTCTCCCACCTGGATTAGGAGCTGCTCTTAACTTGGCACAGCCATGCTTGGAACCTCCAAATCCTGCTCTGAACTATAGATCCACACCTGGAAACGGATGAAATGATCCCTTGCTCTGGGATCACTGGGGAGAGGCTGGCTGGGACACCTGGATTCATCCCCCTCCTCTGCTGCTGCCTGACCTTTCATCCTTGGGTTCTGTAGGTGGTTTGGGGAGGTTTGACAATGGCAAAGCCGTGCCCAAAGAGTGCACAGGATCCAAAGATGAATGACTGGCTGGAATTGCCAGTCAATGGCATTAATGGTGCCATTAAAAACCAAACCAGGGTTGTGTGACCTCAGGTTTGTCTTCCTCTGCACATGCACAATTCAGCTGTGTGTCCCTGTCCCTGCAGATCCTCCTAGCGTGGGAACGGCGCGGGCAGCCGGCGTCGGCCGCGGGGATTTCTGCTGCTGAGCTGATTAGCGTATGATGGACGTGGCCAGTTGGAAGGAGATGGAGGTGGCACTAGTCAGTTTTGACAACGCTGATCAGATCGTGGAGGATCCCTGCTATTCCAACGACCTCAGCCCCGCGGGGCAGTCGCGGAAAGGCCACCCCAGCTGCGCCAACCTCCTGTCCAACCTGCGGATCCTCATCAACAGCGAGAACGCCAACAATGAGACCATCTTCTCCAGGTTCTCCGCCGAGTTCAGCGACCACCTGGTGGGGGAGAGGGTGGGCATGGATGAGGGGGACCAACGAGTCATCATCAACATTGCTGGGCTGAGGTTTGAGACCCGGCTCAAGACCCTCGACCAGTTCCCCGAGACCTTGCTTGGGGACCCAGAAAAGAGGATGCGTTACTTCGACTCCATGAGGAATGAGTATTTCTTTGACAGGAACAGGCCCAGTTTTGATGGGATCCTGTACTATTACCAGTCTGGGGGGAAAATACGGCGCCCGGCCAACGTCCCCATTGACGTCTTTGCTGATGAAATCACCTTCTATGAGCTGGGTGATGAAGCCATGGACCAGTTCCGGGAGGATGAAGGGTTCATCAAGGATCCTGAGACCCTCTTACCAACCAATGACTTTCACAGGCAGTTCTGGCTGCTCTTCGAGTACCCTGAAAGCTCCAGTGCAGCCAGAGGTGTAGCTTTGGTCTCTGTCCTGGTTATTGTCATCTCCATCATCATCTTCTGCATGGAGACCCTGCCGGAGTTCCGGGAGGAGAGGGAGTTTAGGTCCACCCAGGAGCTTTCTAGGAATGTGACAGACACCTTGCTGGCCCACAGCACCTTCACGGACCCTTTCTTCGTCATAGAGACCGCCTGCATCGTCTGGTTCTCCTTTGAGCTCTTTGTCCGGTTCATCGTGTGCCCCAGCAAGACCGAATTCTTCAGGAACATCATGAACATCATCGACATTGTGTCCATCATCCCCTACTTCGTGACGCTCACCACCGAGCTGATCCAACAGAGCGAACTCAACGGGCAGCAGAACATGTCCTTGGCCATCCTGCGGATCATCCGCCTCGTCAGAGTCTTCCGCATCTTCAAGCTCTCCCGGCACTCCAAGGGGCTGCAGATCCTGGGGCAGACCCTCAAGGCCAGCATGCGGGAGCTGGGCTTGCTCATCTTCTTCCTCTTCATCGGCGTCATCCTCTTCTCCAGTGCCGTTTACTTCGCGGAAGTCGATGAGCCACAATCCCATTTCTCCAGCATCCCCGACGGCTTCTGGTGGGCCGTGGTCACCATGACCACCGTGGGCTACGGGGACATGTGCCCCACCACCCTGGGCGGCAAGATCGTGGGGACTCTGTGTGCCATCGCGGGGGTGCTGACCATCGCCCTCCCCGTGCCCGTCATCGTCTCCAATTTCAATTATTTCTACCACCGGGAGACGGAGAACGAGGAGAAGCAGATGCTGCCCGGGGAGGTGGAGAGGCTGCTGGCCAGCGTGGCCACGGGCAACGGCAGCATGGAGTCACTCAATAAGACCAATGGGGGTTACCCTCGAGACAAGGCCAAAAAGTGATGGTTGTGGCGCTGAGGGCCTGGGCACAGTCAGGTGGGATTGGCTGGAAAACGTATCCAACAGCTGCATGCTCTGATTATGTTTTGTTTTTTTTAAATAATGTGCTGCTGCTTTTTTTTTTTTTTTTTCTAGACATTTTTCAATCTCTGATTTCCTGTGGCTGTTCAAATAAATACCATCTTTCTTATCTCTCTGCCCTGCCCATCGGTCTGGTGTTTTTTATTTGATACTCATCTGCTTGACGTTTCTCTTCTCTGTCCCCGGTGTCAGAGTGGAATTCCACACATACAGAGATTTCCCCATTTACTGGAGAGGAAAAAGGGCAAAATGACATGCAATGCTTGGCTTGGTGACACCCAGCTGTCCAGGGATGAAGGTGGTTCCAGCTCCCTGCTTTGCTTAACCCATTTTAAATAGTTTCTCCCCACCCACCACTTCAGATCTGGGGGGTCTGACAAATTTCCAGGCTGCGACCGCTCTGACTGTAAAATAAACTGGCAAAAAGAAATGAGAAGGGATATTTTTAGCTGGATGAGTTCCCTGGTCTGCCTGACTAATTAATTTTGATGGCACAGCAGGGTGGGCAGTCATGGATGGACCCAAGGCAGCAGGTGGGGTTTAGGGGATGCTGACCAGGCACTGGCACAGCCACACCAAAGGTCCAGGGCACTACAGCTCAAAGCCCACCAGGGTTTCTGCTGGAAAACTGAGCTCTGAGAGAGGAAATGGGATTTCTCCTGCAACAAACACTCATTATTTGGTCTACAAACAACCCTGGGGCAAGCTGCTGTGACCTTGTAACTTTTATTTGTCACTGCTGGTGCTGCAAAGGGGGCACAGAGCGATGAGAGCCAACGTTTCCTGACAGATCCGCTCGCTGTTGTAACAAGGCACTTCTGCTTTCCTAAAAATGCAAATTTCCAGTGGCACTTCAGATGGGAGCAGCCAGCAACAGCTCATTTTGCCATTCTCTCCAATGCCAGCAGGTTTTCTGACAAAAACATTTTGTTCCCACTTCACTGTTTCACTTGACTTTTTCTTTTTTTTTTTTTAATGTTTCTGCCTCCATTAAAATCCCAGCTTCTCGTGCAGTGTCTCATCTGCTCTGATGTCCCACACCTGCTGCACGGATGTGTCATCTCCTGACAGATCCCCATGATCATTACACAGTGTGCCAGCATCCCTGGTTTGCAATTCCATTCAGAAAGCAGTGGTGGAACAGGGATTAGATTTATTGCTCCTGCTCTGTTGGAAAATGTGGGTTTGGGTTCGCTGGGGTTTTCCCTGTAGCAGAAATCCCACAGCCCTGCTGGGAGGGGGCTGTTATTTTGGTTTTAGGGATTCTGTGCACTGCTTTTCTGCAATGAGGTGTTTTGCACTCCAGGGGATGGACCTGAGACATGACCAGGACAAATAAGTGGGACATCCCACTCATCACCTGCTCTCCCTGTTGGTTTTTTCCATCCCTCCACCGTCCCTTTCCCCTCCTTTGCAGCCCTCACACCATCATCTCAGACAGGAGAAACTGTCAGAGCTATTTAATCTTCTTCCCACTGAGTCCAAGTTCTGTCATCTGTGGGGACGCTTGGAGAATGCACAGCTGGGCACAGCTGGAGGAGGCACAGCTGGGAACAGCTGGGAACAGAACTCAAATGTTCCCAGCTCCTCTCTTTTCACCCCTCAATTCTCTCCAGCAACTCTTTCACATCACTATTTTTATTTCATAGCCGGTTCTCTCTCCTTTTCCTCTAGAAAACTTGAATTTCGTTTCTATTCTTTTGTGTTTTTATTGCTCCCCTCCCTAAATTCTCTCCCAGCCTCTCTAATCAGAGATTAGAGACTACCACTGTTGGTGATATTTCCTTGGGAAATCACCATGAAAAGCTCTGATGAGAAGGTTTGGGCTGGGAAATATTCAGCCTAATCAGCCATGAGCACATTTCCACTTAGGATGGGTGGGTGGATGGATGGATGGATGGATGGATGGATGGATGGATGGATGGATGGACGGACGGACGGACAACATGATTCTTATAAACTTGTAAACTTTATCCTCAAATAAAAGAATAAATGCTTCAAAATCTGACATGCAGAAAACATTGTTTATTTGGACTCAGCTCTTTTGTTCCTGGCTTTGTGCTGCTCTGCGGTAAATAATTCCTGCTCGGAATTGTGAATGGAACGGAGGAGATACGGGGCAGTACAGAATCCCAGACTGGTTTGGGTTGCAAGGAACCTTACAGCTCATCTCATTCCACCCCCTGCCATGGGCAGGAACACCTGCCACTATCCTGGGTCGCTCCAAGCCTGTCCAGCCTGGCCTTGGGCACTTCCAGGGAAGGAGCAGCCACAGCTGCTCCGGAAAACAGATGATTACAGATCTCTGTGAGCTGAGGACAAACTCTGTAGTTTGGCTCATCCCATCCATTGTGAGAGGCCAGGCCCATGGGGGATCCCTGACTGAATGCCATGGGAAGGGGGTCTGAGGCATTAAACCTCTCCAGACACGTCAACCTATTTCCAATTTGCCCAAAAGAGGAGGAAAACCAGGCTACGAATTCCCACTGTCAATACTGATGAAAACCTGCAATAAACCCCATTTTCCTGCACAGTTTGCAGGTCTGACCCTTCCCAAACACAACCCCAAAGCTCTAAGCTCAATGGAATCCATAAGAAGTCCTCAGTAACTGTCCTGTTCCAGAGTCAAGCCCTAATGAGCCAATCTGTCATATCCTTCCTCACAGAGGATGAATTCCCTCTTCACATTTTTACTGCCTCAGAAAAATCTAAAAGAATACAAGAACCTCCTTTGCTCTATCAGAAAGGTGTCCTGGCCATGTTTTATCCTTGGAGCAAGACAAAACGTAGGCAGGTCTGAAATGTTTACAGGTAGGAGCGACTCCCTCCTTTGAGCTGAAATTCCCGAGAATGCCAGAATGGTTTGGGTTGGAAGGGACCTTAAAGCTCATCCAGTAACCCTCTGCCATGGCCAGGGACACATTCCACTTGGAGCAGTCCCAGGCTGCTCCAAGCCCTGTCCAATCTGCTCTTGGACACTGCCAGGATGGAGGGAGCACCCAGGAGCTCAGGTTTGGCACCGGAGCCACGAGATGGCACTCCAGGATCGGCATTCTCTGCCACACACAGTCCGGTTTATCCCCGCTCTCCAATCCGCGCTTGGGAGCTTTTCCTTGCTTTATTCCTTTATTGGAATGAGAACACGGTGCGGGAAGGGCTGGCCTGGCCAGGGGGATGCTCCCGTGGAGGAATCCCTCCCTTTGCCGGGAATTCTCAGCAACAGTACAGGAGCAGGGTTTAGGAACTGCCCCCCTGGTACGGCATTGAGGCTGTTGGTCCTGCCTGGAATAAAGACCAACATGTCAGTCCCACTCCGCTCTGAAAGCACAGACCCAGCCCCTGGCTGCTCCTCCAGGTCTTGTCTGTCCTGGCGGGGTTGGTCCCTGCATGGCTGATCCTTGGAGTCACGGCTCCCACTGCATCTGCCTCATTTCTTGCAGCTCAGAGTAATGAGAAAATTCCTGCAGTGGAGCTGAGGGCAAGCCCCACATGGCCAAAATCCGGGGCTGGGTCACTCTTGTGCTTGGACGCAAGAGATTCCCACCAGCTGGGCTGGGAATCCCAGGGATGTGTGATCCCAGGGGGATGGGGTGGATAAATCACACTCTCACCATCCCACATTATATCCTCCTCTATAGTCAACTCAATTTTTACACAATGTGAGAAGAGAATAATTCATTTCCAACCCAAATCACCTGGATGTCTCCCTCCACATCCCTGTTCCTGCTGGGTCTGGAATTTCCAGGCCCCACCAGTGCTGGAGACTCATTTACCAATAAAGAATGCAGCCAGTCCCTTGTCCCTCAGCACTGCAGAAATGAAGACACAGCAGGGACTTGGATCTCTCTCCTGGCCTCCTGCTGAGCAGTTCCACTGCAGCTGCTCCTGGGGAAAGAGGCAGCCTCCATTTTTAATAGGCTTGGATATGGATGGAGGCAATTCCCATCACAAAACAGAACCGTGCAGGTTCTATGCTTCTGGAAAAGCCTCACTGTGGGAGGCACTGGGTGAAAGCCTTTCCCTGCTCTCTTGGGTGGTCCAAGGGAAATTTCCAGCTGAGCCACATCCTACTGGGGGACTCCCTGCCGCGGGGTGGCTTTGGGCTGTCAGACACCATGCAGGGAAAGTGGGAACAAGCCCTGTGCCCAGTGATGGGGAGCTGCTGGGGTAGGAAGTGGTGGGACATGGTTGTGCGTCTGCAGGGGTCTGCTCTGGGGTAGTTTGTGTGTGGGGTAGTGAATTCAGCCTCACTGGGTGGGAATTTGGGGATTCCACAATCACCCAGTTGTTGTAGCCAGTCTTGGCTTCTACCCCTCAGCCCTGCAGCAATGACAGCTCTCAAAGGCCCTAAGCAGAACTGCAATGTCCAAACAGTCCTTGGCCACCACGAGGCAGCTGGTGCATGCCAGTTCCTTCCTGACTCCTGCCATTCCATCAGAAATAAACACACAGCCACCAGCTCAGAACCACCAACACTTTATTTGTGCCAAAAGCCGTGGTTGTGCTCTGGGTGTGGATAAAACCTCACCACCACTCACATCATGGAGCATCTAAACAGCCTTGGCCAGCCCAACTCGGTTGTTGGCCCGGTCAAAGATGCTGTAGTACACCCTGATGAAGACGTCTCCCAGGATCCAGAGGTCCCCAGAGGTGTCCTGGAAGCTGCTCATGCAAGATCCTTGGCTGTGCTGTGTTTGAGCACAAAAAGGCAACTGGGGAAATGTGGGCTGCTGTCTCTTCTTGCATTGCTCTAGAGGCCTGTGGCCATCCATGCCCTGTCCCCCAGGGGAATGGGAGAAGCCAAGGTGACCAGAGCCACTGGAGAGAGTAGAAGGACCTTGAGAGAGGCTCCTGCAGCCAGGACCAACTGGTTCCCACTTACCTGCTCAGTGTAGGCCAAGGCAGACACAGGGTACTGGACCCCGTCAATGACAAAGATGACATCGGGCATGGCAGGGATGGAGCTGCAGTTCACACTGTGCTGCAGGGAGGAGAGGGAAGGGGCTCTCAGGAGGAAAACATGTTCAGAGGGTGAGGAGTGAGGGGAGAACTCACTGGGGCCTTCAACCTCCTCCTGAGGGGCAGGGGACAGCTCTGGTCTCTGCTCACTGTGAGAAGGGACAGGACCAGGGAAGGGCTGGGGCTGTGCCAGGGCAGGGTCAGCCTGGAAATCAGGGAAAGGTTCTTCCTCCAGAGGGTGCCGGGCACTGCCCAGGCTCCACAGGGAATGGGCACAGCCCTGAGGCTGCCAGAGCTCCAGGGGTGTTTGGACAACACTCCCAGGGATGCCCAGGGTGGGATTGGTGGGGTGTCTGTGCAAGGCAAGTGTTGAACTCAATGATCTCCAGTGAGTGGATCCCTTCCAGCTCACGACATTCTGTGATTCTCTGCCTCGCGGATAGAAACTAGAGTGTCCCAGGGTGTCCCTGCCGGGGTTGCTGTGAGCACAGGGCGGATTCCCCTGCATGGCAGCAGCCTTGGCTGGGCTCTGCTGTGCCAGGTACCTCCAGGGTGAGCAGGGAGAGTTCTCACCTCTCCGTCCGTGCTCTGCCTGGCCCCAACTGCGCTCTGGATGTTCCTGATGCCCGAGGGTGGCCCGGCCACGAGGGAAGTGCCGGTGTCGATGATGGCCTGGCAGCCACTGGCACACGCAACCTCCTGGCTGTTCACAATGATGCTGTGGGGAGAGACCAACCAGGGGCCATGAATTAACCAGATGGGCCTTAGGGATGGTTTTGAACTGCTTTTGTAAGAGTTAAAGCTGGGTAATCCCAAGTGCTGCCTGTGAGCCTTTTCCTTTCTGGAGTTGCAGAGCTAGATGGGAATGCAGCCACCATTGCAGACATGGACACTGAACACAACCCAGCAGCTGGAACACACTCAAGCCCATATGCGAGGTTTTGACCCATGATTTTGTTGTCCTCATCACCAGAGACATCCCCTAAATCACAGGACAGGAACTAGGCTGCGCCCCAGGCACAAAGCATCCTCATTTTGGGTGTCAATTACTAAAGTACTACAGAGTTTGTCCCCTTATCCCTCTGCATCCCTCAGCCCTGGGGGGTGGATGTCAATGGAAGCCTCTGGTGATGATGGCTCCAAGGTCTCTTTAGAAGCAATGCTTTGGGGTGACCAGAGAGCAGCAGAGCTGATTTGTCACCTGTCCATGAAGATCTGCCAGTAGCCCTGGTAAGAAACGGGGATCCAGTTGATGGGGCCGGTGAAATAGGACTCATCGATGCCCCCGAAGATGACCACACTCCCTGCTGCCTCACTGGGTGATGCAAGAAAGAAAAACAAGGGGAGGTTTTGCCATGGGGCAAAAGTGCAGGGCTGGGTGCCCCAAGGGTGAGGCACCGATCGTGTCACGTCCCCCCCTCCTCAGCAGTGACTCCCCAGCACAGCAACAGGGCCAGAGCCTTCGGAGACAGGAGCCATGGCAGAACCATGGGCTAGAAACTCTTTGCCAGGGACCAATAAGCCCTCTGGGGTCCCCAGCCCTTGCACATTGTGACAGACACGACATCTGATGGCAGCAGTGACAAGGGAGGAGCCAGAGCCACCAGCAAAGATGTGCATGGGGTACATCCCCCCCTTCCCCAGCCCCGCAGGCCCATGTGGCTCACCGAGACAGGTAGACAGAGAAGAGGTTCTCCTGCAGCAAGCTCTGGTTTACCAGGTTATCAAAGACCGGTGTGATCCCATCAGCAGCCAGGTTTGGGTATCCCAAGCCCAGGATCCCATCAAATTTGACGTCGACAAAGAACTGGCCGGGCTCGGCGGTGCTCAGGCCAAAGAGCTGGTTGGTGTCCACCAGAGATGCCACCTGGGGACAGGGAGGTGCCCTGAGGCCTGCAGCAGGCACTGGGATTCTGGAGTTAATGGGGTGGGGAAGGAGCAGGGGATGCCCTGCTGCAGGAGGAGCGGCAGTTAAAGAAACCCAAAAACTGAGGCATGAGGGCTGAGAGAGCTCCTGGTTTTCCTAAACCCCTCCTCAGAGAGAACAGTCTGGAGGCTGCTGGAGCCAATCTTACCCTCAGACTATCAAGGGTTTGAATTCTGCGACCTCGTCCCACAACTTTTAATGATGGCAAATCATATGAGTTTAATAAGAGACGAGATATTTGGTAGGAAAATCAACAGATAAAAGATAACAGATGAAAGATCTCAATCAGAATTACTACACAGCATAAAGCTAAAGAGCTACAAGTAGATTACAGCATAGAAAACAGTGCAGTATGGCAAGGTACCTGTATTCAAGCTGGCAATAGGAATAGGATTGATTAGGAGCTGAACATAACTTGCCACCAAAACAACGATAATGTGCACAGATCCCCTCACTTAACCCCTGAGGAGTAACCATGGAGCAGCGTCCCCACCCACAGGAGAAACTCCCCACATTTCCAGGAGAATGTGCAGAAGGTTTCTGCCTTGTGGGAGTTTGGTGTGGCTTTTCAAGTGAGTGTCTGTCAGTCATAAATCCAGCTTATCTTGCCAGGTCTCACTTTAACACTGAGATGTTCATTGGCAGTTGGGAGATGCCAGCCCAGTGCTGGCCCCACAGCTCCAGAATAACTCACCACAGGACAGCTTGTCCTGTTTGATTAATAAACAACAGCTCCAGGGGGGCAGGATGTTCTGCAGCATCCCTGGGGACACTCACAGTGACAGTGTCAGAGCCCACGATCCCCTCCATCTCGCCGGTGCCGTAGTGGATGGACAGACTCAGCCCTGTGCTCTTGTAGGTGGAGGACTGAGAGGGGTCAAACACCTGGTGGGTTTCTAGATAAGTGAAAAAAACCTGGAATTAAACTTTTGGAAAAGGCCAGGCTTAAGGGAGGTGTGGGAGGAGGAGCCCTGCTGAATTGCTGTTTGTTATCCTGCCTTCAGGAGTAATTCAGCTGTGAGCATTTGCTGTTCATCCTTCCCTGTCGGAGTGATGGGGGTTGGGAGGGATGGAGATGAGAGATTTTTGAAGTTAAGTTTTGGAATTTTTGGTTTATTGTAAAGGGTGTGGGTGTAGGGTCTCTGCTTGGAGCTGCCAGCTGCAGCTCGGAGCAGGCTTTAAGGAGAGTGAAGTTTTTAAGAGAGGGAGTAAGAGAAAGAGTAAGTGTAAGAGTAAGAGGAAGAATAAGTAAGCAAGAGTAAGTAAGAGAAGTAAGTTTTTGTTCTAATATAATAATTTTTTTGTGTTGAATATTTTAATTTTTATTAATTAATTTAGTATAAGATATAAATTTTATAGTATTTATATATAGTTTATAAGAATTTTTAAAATATATATTGTGTTATATTTTAAACTTTAGAAATTAATTTTTGGACCTTTTTTGTTAAGTTAATAGGGTTTGTTTTGACTTTTGGACCTGTCTGCAAGCAGAGGGTATTGCTTAATTAAAAGGGGATTATTTTTAGTTGGCTATACTGTAGTTGTTTAGTAATTAAGGCTTGGTATGTTAAAGTTTGTTTTTATTTTAATTTTGCTTATAGTTTTTATATTTTTAATTTTTTTTGCCAAGCAATCATATTTATAAGGCTTTCCTGTTTCATCTTCCCCAACACTTCCCCTCCTGCAGCAACCAGAGATCCCCTTGGATGGGGAAACTGAGGCACCAAGCAGGAGTCACATCACCTGAAGAATGCAGCTCTGAGCAGCCCCTACCCCCAAATATTCCTCACTCCAGCTCACAGCACGGGTGCCACGGACCCAGCTGGGTGATCCCCTGTCCCCTGGCAATGTCACCCCATTTTTTGGGCTCGGTGGAGCTGTTACAAACCCAGGATGTGCAGCTCCTACTCACGGCAAGCCAGGCTGGTGCAGGACACAGAGGGAACCCAGAGGTCGGAGGAGCCAGTGTCGAAGACCACGGTGAAGTTCTGGGGGGGTGTGCCAATGGAGATGGTCCCGTAATATTCCACCTGTGGGGCAGCCAGGCCAGGGAGGGATTTTGAGGCATGAAACCAAACCTGGAGCTTCCCCAGGCTTGGAACCTTTCTGGTCCCTTTCTTCATGGAGACCCCCTGCTTCCAGCAGAGCTCCTGGGGGACATTTCTCTGATCAGGCCACCAGCGTGGGCAAGGAAGGGGAAGGATGTGAGCTGAAGGCTTTGGGATAAAGGCTTTGGGTTTGATCTGTGCTCAGGACAGAGGGATGGACACCCCACAGCCCTTCCCAGGGCTGTGTCCCTGGGGATTAGAGCCCAAACTCACATCGAGAGTGTTCAGCAGGGGCTCGGTGGCCACCCCGGTTCCGTTGGGAAAAGCATGCGGAAATTTGGTGCCGATGTCATAGTGGTGATGCTGGAAGAATTGGTGCAGCAAATCCTTCTCCCTGAGGACATCTCTCAGCTTCTGCCCCCTTTCCAAGGGCAGCCTGGTGCAAGCAACAAGGAAAAAAGAAGAGTGAGATGGGATTTTGCTGCCTGCAGCTCTAGTGACAGTGTCTGACACTTCCAATGTTCTGATTCAACAGCAGGAGCACAGGAAACTCCCCCAAAAGTCTGAGTCAGGGATTTCCTCAAAAATCCCAAAACAACCCTAGAAACCAGCCCCTCCCCAGTTACACACTCTTTCTCTGCAACCCTGGAACAGTTTTCTGCAGCTTCAGACCTCACCTCTTCTCCCCAAAGCCATTAAAAACCTCCAAATGCTTTTTCCCCTTCATTTTCTCTGGGTGGGACTGGCAGTGATGCTGCTGTGACTCACCTGGTGACACTCTGGCAGAGGGCAGAGGCAGCACAGAGGAGCACGAGGAGCCACATCCTGCCAGGATAGCCAGGGCGAGTCCCTGCTGGTCTATAAAGCCCCTGCCCACCCCAACTGCCGTGCCAAGAGCAGACGGGACCAACAGGAGCTGCCCCCTCCCCTCCTTTGGGCACCCAGCCAAGGCAGGTGACACACAGGGACTGAAGGACACAGCAAACATCAGCCACACGTCACCTGGGAGGGGGGAACTGTCCCCTTATGCCACTCATGAACCTCTCCTGGGGACCCCATGCTCCCCACTAGATCCCAAATCCAAACTCTCCATCCTTTAGGCCCCAAATCCTTCACCCTGACCAGGGGCTGCCTGGCTGTGGGCATGGAATCACAGAATTGCAGGATGAATTTCTGTTGGAAGGGACCTTAAAGCCCATCCAGTCCCACCTCTGGCACAGGCAGGGACACCTTCCACTGTCCCAGGCTGCTCCCAGCCCCATCCAGCCTGATCTTGGACACTTCCATAGAACCAGGAGCAGCCACAGCTGCTCTGGGCACCCTGTGCCAGGGCCTGCCCACCCTCCCAGGGAACAATTCCTTCCCAATATCCCATTTATCCCTGCCCTCTGGCAATGGGAAGTCATTCCCTGTGTCCTGTCCCTCCATCCCTTGTCCCCAGTCTCTCTCCAGCTCCCCTGGAGCTCCTATAGGCACTGGAAGGGGTTCCAAGGTCTTCTTGGAGCCTTCTCCTCTGCAGGTGAGCACCCCCAGCTCCCCCAGCTCTCCCAGCCTGGCTCCAGAGCAGAGGGGCTCCAGCCCTGGGAGCAGCTCCTTGGCCTCCTCTGGGCTCTCTCCAGAACCTCCAGATCCTCCTGATGTCTCAGACCCCGGGGCTGAAGCACCATTTTGGCTTTTCATGTTGGCACCTGGCACACATTCCTGTTCGAAGGAATGTCCCCCAGGCTGGCACGGGAAGGAAGGGCCCCTCTGGCTGCTGCCGGGGGTCACCCCTGCGGAGGGGGGTGAGGCGGGTCCCCCCCGTTATCTCAGACTCCATCAGTGCTGCGGCACAACAGACAAGTGACCCCTAGTGGCACGGTACAATGGCACTGCCCCGTCACGGCTCCGTATCGGGACAGTACCCTGTCACGGCCCCTCACTAGCTCCGTTCTCGTGATACTGACGCCTGGCACGGCCCCTCACTAGCTCCGGTATCGGGAACACGGGAGAAAACCAACAGACCTGCCCCTCACATCTCGGTACGTTACACGGACCCTGGCAGCTGCCCCTCGACAGCTCCGTACGGTACACGACAATGGCCTTGTCCCCTGCACTAGCGTCCGTATCGCGACAGGAGCCGGTCACAGGCCCCTCACAGTCTCTCTGGTATGCGGGGACAGCGGAGGCCGGCACGGCCCCTCCCAGCTCCGGTATCGGGACATATGTGACAATTCACGGCCCCGCACAGCTCCGGTATCGGGACACTGGGACAGATGGCACGAGCCCCTCACTGCTCCGCGTTCTCGGGACAGGACCCTAGGCACGGGCCCCATCACAGCTCCGTTTACGTGACACGACCAATGGCCCGGCCCCTCACAGCTCCGGTAGTCGATGACACTGGGACAATGGCACGGCCCCTCAAGCTCCGGTAACCTCGTGGCACGGGACAAGTTGCACGTCCACCTCACATCTCCGGTATCGTGGCACGTGGACAATGGCACAGGACCCCTCACAGCTCCGTATCGTTGCACGGGACAAGCACGGCCCCGTCACAGCTCGGTATCTGTGACACAGACACCTGGGCACGGCCCCTCACAGCTCCGGTATGCGGATCAGGGACGCCTGGCACGGCCCCTCAGCAGCATCCGTATCGCCTCCCAATGCTATAGCGGCTCGACCCGGGCCTGGCTGCGTGATGATGGGCAGTTTGGTAGGATGACACGGCCCCGCTGCTCTTCGATTTAAAGCATCGTGTGTCACACCATACACCACATCACCCAACAGACCCCACATTTGCTAGGACATTTTGTGTCTCCGTGATGTGGCAGGAACAGTGACGACCGATAATTTTTGTTTTTATTTTTTAATTTCTTTCTGAATGGCCCGCTACTTGTGTAGGGGTCTGCTGTAGTCACACTCCAATCTGGGGACGGATCGGATGTCACCCCAGCCGCTTCAAACAGTTGGACGATCAGAGTTTATTCACATTGGGGTGCTCTCGCATTGCGGCCGTAAGCAGCAATTTATAAATGATGTGTTTATAAGGATTTATAATATTTATAAGATGTTTCTTTAATTGTCTGGGGTGGGTATTAGGTGGATGGGAAGTGGCTAGTGCCTGACGTTATCCAAACGCAACTGAGGCCAAAGACCCAAGATGGAGTTTGAAATGCTGGAAACCATCAGGCCATAGATTGTGGACACCACGCTTAGCTACAGAAAATTTGCTCCAAGCCAAAAATACATATTAAAACAAATAGAAATTATTGAAACTAAATAAACTATAATTAAATCAAGTGATATTGAATATAGAATGTAAGATAGTGAATAGTATTAATGCCTAAAATGAAAATGATAATTATATATCTGTATTTATATTGATTATAATACCTAAAGCCTCACTCCAGGTGAAGAATTACACATAGAGTCATAACCATAATAGAGGATTGATGTTGTGTGTCTCGTGTCATTAGATTGAGAATAAACTTACAATGTATAGATAATTAGACATAAATAGATACAATAATAGAAACAGACGTAGATTATAGCAGAGAATATAATTAGTAGAACAGATTCCCCTGCTGTTTGGAACTCCATCCATATAATTGTTTTAGTGTGAATATCAAACCTTGTGCATCACAGGCGTATGCGGGTGTTTTGATGGACGAGCACATTCGCTGGCCCTGATCCACCTTCCACCCTGCATCCCATCCCTGCCTGATCCCATCCCTGACCCCTGGACCCATACCCAGCCCCGGCCCTGATCACGTCCCAACCACCCCTCCCGATCCCACTCCCTGACCCGTGTATCCCAGCCCTGGCCCTGATTCCCATTCCAGCCCTGATCCTATCACCTGCCCTGATCCCCATTGCTGCGTGTCCCAGCCCTGATCCCCTCCTGCCCTGTCCAATTCCGCCCAGCCCGACGCCCCTCCCTGCACTGATCCCATTCCTTCCCTGGATCCATTGGCCAGTTCCCTGAATCACCCCGCCCGATCCCATCACCTGCCCTGATCCCATCCCAGCCCTGGATCCCAGCCCAGCCCCTGAGCCCAGCCTCCCTGAGCCCTCCCCGCCCTGATCCCGATCCCGTGCGCCTGTATCACCCAGCCCAGCCCAGCCCTGATCCCTCCCCGAGCCCCTTCCTGCCCTGATCCCCCCTGCCTGATCCCATCCCAGCCCGATCCATCCCTGCCCCTGATCCCATCCCAGCCACAGGATCGCCATCCCAGGCCCTAGCCCTGATCCCATCCCCGCCCTGATTACCCATCCCAGCCCTGATCCCATCCCTGGCCCTGATCCCAATCCCTTCCCTATCCCAAATCCCTGCCTCTAGTTCCCAATCCAGCCCTGATTCTCTCTCGATCCCTTGCCCTGATCCATCGCCCGCCCTGATTCCATCCCGACCCTGCCCTGTATCCGCTATCCCGACCTGATCCCAGCCTAGCCCTGATCCCAGTCCCTGCCCTGATTCCCATCTCCAGCCCCGGATCCCATCCGCTGCCCCTGAGCCCATCACACACATACCCACCCTGCTACCCAATACCCATCCCTGTCCCCCGTGCCCCCGACGCCCATCCCTATCCCTGCCGCTGATCACCATCCCTGCCCTGATCCCGAGTCCCACCCGACCCTGATCCCACCCAGCCCTGGCCCTGATCCACCCTGGCCCCCTGATCCAAAACCACATCCACCCTATGGCCCCATCCCTGCCCTGATCCCCATCCCGAGCCCTGACTCCCCATCCCTTCCACTGATTCCCATGGCCCAGCCCTGAGTCCCATCCCTCGGCCCTGATCCCATCCCATCCCGGACCCCATCGACCCATCCCAGCTCCCATCCGCACCGGGGCCGGCGGCAGGTTCCACTGCTTGCCGCGCAGGCCATCAAACAGCGGCTGGGTGACTGTCGCGGCGGGCCCGAGGGGCTGCCCGGGGATAAAACACCCCGGGGCCCTCCGAGCTCAAATAAGCGAGCCCGCGCCTGTGACTTTCCTGTCCCCTAGTCCTGCTGCGGGCGCCCCACCCGCGGGAGGCTTTTTTTTGGCTGCCTCTAAGGGAGAAGTAAAAAGACTTTCCCCTAGTTTCACTGCCTCTGCATTACTTTTGGTACCTTCGCTCTTGACAGGTGGGGTTTTTGCTAATTGCATGAAAACCCTGCAGGGATGCAGGAAAAAAGGGAGCCTTGCTTCCTCGCATGCCCTTCTCCGTTGGGCAGCCGAGCTCCAATTCAAACCTGATTCGACCCACCTGCTCTTGCAAGTGGTGTGTTCCCGTAACTATTTTATCTCAAGGGCTTTGGCCACTAAATTTGTCCCAAATTCCCACGGCTGCAAGCCGACTGGGCAGATTGTCAATCCCATACCCTGGTGGGCCCGTGGAGGAGTACCCGTGTGCAAATGGGAGAGTTGCGACAGGCATGTAAGAAAGGCGTGCTGATAAAAATGCTTGTTTGTTCTTGTTGGGG
Organism: Certhia americana; assembly: GCA_018697195.1. Taxonomy (NCBI): domain Eukaryota; kingdom Metazoa; phylum Chordata; class Aves; order Passeriformes; family Certhiidae; genus Certhia; species Certhia americana. Next base: position 5,277,140 of record JAGMWU010000028.1, read on the forward strand.
TGGTGTAGGGGCTGCTGCAGCAAATCATTATTCGTCAATAAGTGTTTCGTGCGTGTAGAATGTACAAATTTCAGCAAAATCCCTGCCACCCACTAATCTATAGCTCTTCCCTGCCCATTTCCAAGCGCTGTGAGGCAGAGGCAGTCGAATGAAATAAACCTGAATAAATATAAAATAACATTATCACTATAAACCTCAAACCAAAATACTATTTTTTGGACAGCTTTTTATGAATCTATTATTATGGAATTTTCACTGCATGTTTCTTATTTGCCCACTCTGCTCGTCACCGTCCGGCCATGAGGCCCCCTTCTGGGGGTTGGGGGTCTACCACCAAAATAGGAATGGTATCCGCTCATTGCCTTGGGTACCACAAACCTAACCTGCTTGGGGGACTCGCAGCATGTGGTCCCACTATGCATTTATATCTCACAAATAAAAGCAAAAATACTAGATACTGATGTAGAAAAAAACCCACCTAAATAAATGCAACCTGGTCTTTTGCCATGTTATTTATGTTTCACCACACGATTTATTGACCCGTTTAATATATGGACGGCAGAAGCAAGCCCAGGGGAAATCTTTTGCTTGGTCCCTTCAACACCAAATCCCAATACTTCAGGGAAGGGGAACACAACAGCCATACCCCGGGGGGCTACTCACACCACAAAAGACAACATTGGTGCTGTATAAGAGAGCACCAATACCCCCCAAATCCCAACGCAGTGCCCCACAGCCTCCGTCATGTTCTTCGCAGGGAGCAGCGCTGGACACCCTACGCACTCTAAGCTTTGTGACTTTGCGAGTACTGGCGACTCTGCCGGAGGGGCAACCAATGCCTTTTCTTTGTTGGTGTTTTTTTTGCGTAAATGTGCTGATTAAATGTTTTTAATTTGGTGTTCCTCCTTATTTCTCAGCCTCTCTTTATCATGGCTTGGGGGTCTGTCTGGCGGCAGCAGTGGAGGGAACTCAGTTGACCACCCCTGTAGTTCTCCACATAGAGATTCCAAGAGGCACAACTGCAACACCCTTCCCAAGATCACTTGCTTGGCACCTAGTTAATCACCCTTTAATGCTCCCTTTCCTCCGCAAAAGTCAAAGGGGCTCCACACCTCCACAGGCCTGACCTCAGAATGCGAGTCTTGGAAAATGTTTCCTACATCGCCAAGTAGCCTACACTGCACAACACAGCGCTCCAGACTCTTCAAACACATCCCATATGGCTCGAACCTACCCGTCTCCTGTAATTCGCCCACCACTCCTTTCTATTACTTTGATTTCATGGGCTGGACTTAGGTTTCAGACCATCAGCAGCTGAAGAGCGGCTTCCAGGGAAGAAACACGCAGATAAACCATGATTGGGATGGATTCCAATGGGAATCTCATCACAGAACTGATTCCTCCGTAGGAATTGGCAGAGGAACGAAGCAGGGCTTTGAGGAGGGAGGGGCTGCAACGGATTTCGGCTATTAGGCAGAGATATTTTTTGGATTTTGAATACATGCTCCACCTCCTCACAAATGAATTTCTGCCCCTCTGATTTTTGCTTTCGCCTTGCCCCCCAACTGAAAAGTGAAAAAATATGCAAGTCAGTTTGGCAGCAGCCTGCTCTGCAATGAGATGATTCTGCTCCGCTTCACAAGCCTAATCGCAATAGTCATGTCCAGATAAAAAACACACAGAGGAGCTCTTGGCTGCTCAGCTCCATTTCACTCTTCCACATTGGTCTGCATCCTTGAGTTTTCCTGGTAAAACAAGGAGGAGTGGAAACTCACGGCAGCGTCTTCACATTTCTGCGACTCCGGTCCCTCTCTCGGCAGGGCACGGATGCTCAGATTGAGGCGGGACTTGCAACACATAGAATCCCCAAGCCCACCAGGTGCTCGCTTCCAGGCGGATTGAGCCACATGTGGAACAGCTGGGCCCTCGTCCCGCCCTCTATCTCAGTTCTTGCAGGACAAACTCCTGAGCTCAGCCAGCATTGGCCACCTCAAACACCGTCTCACGAGCTACTGCTCGTGAAGGATACCGGGGCACCTGCAGCCCTGGGAGAGGGCAAGACAGCAGCCTGAGAGGGGCTTATGAGGGAAGGTGCGATCAGATTAGGACCCACAAATCCATGTCTGGAGTCTCTCAGAGCACAGAAGTGGCTGTCAGGGAATCTGGGCACGGGAGGGGACAGGCACGGGCAGGGGTGGTGGGAAGGCACCGGCCAGGAAGGATCGAGACAAAATGGCATGCACACACACACACAGGGCTCTGTGCCAAAAATGATTCAATGGGATCAAAGCCTGACAAGTCTCTGTCTCACACACGTGCTGTCGTGTGTTCAGAGTTGATAGGCCTGAAATTAATTTTTGATCCCTCTGAAGCCCGTCCTTGGGCGATCCACAATAGGTGCACATGATTAAATCTGTCTCTCGGGAGCATAAAGCAAGGCAGCACAGCGAGGCTCGATGTGCAAAAGGGAGGGGGGCGGCGGCGTCTAAACCCGCACTAGATTGCTTATGTTGCACGCGGTAGATTCCTACTCCGTCGCTTCTACGGGCCGATCTGGTTGCGCGCGCCACATGATTCGAACTCGTGGAGACCACTCTCCTGAAGTGATGGTTTTTGCTTGGACCGTGTATAGGCGCTCCGTCCTTGACACGTTCAGATGCCTGCGTGGGTGACAAGAACACGTCCCATCATGCGGGCCAAATCCCCCCTCGCCTGGGGGTGAGGAACCACTGCGATACATATCTCCGAGCTGCTGTATTATTAATGACGTACACTTCGGCCTGGACAAATGGTGTGCGGCACGACTACAGATGCATGCGGCGCTGGAGGGTAACAAACAACCTGTGTGCTCGTGAGAACACGGTACACACACTGCGGTAGCAGCCACTCACCCACAGCACCGCCTGGGGCCTCCCAAGTATTGAAAAATACAGAAACCAGCTATGGAGTGCGAGCACCTGGTTGGTGGAGGTGACCCTGGTCCATGCAGGGGTGGCAACTTGGATGAGCTTTAAGGTCCCTTCTGACCCGAACGCCTGGATTCCACGATTTATGGGATGGTGAGGACGCGCACTGCCAAAATAAATTTAGAGGAGAAAGCCACTATTCCACTTGAGGACCACCAGATTCTCACCCCAAATCCCCAGAGCCCTCCTGACACTGACCTCTACCCCTCCATCCCCGAAGAAGAGATGCAGAGACGTCTGGCACTGGATCCCCTTAACAGTTCCCACCCACGCCAGCTCCTCCCTTTCCCACTGCCTCCTCCCTCCCTCACACTTTTTCCCTTGGCATTCCTGCTCCAGCACACAACAGCCATCCTGCAGCAAGCGCTGTCCTGGGATCGCTGACTCCCAGGTCCTCAACCACGCAGCCACTCCCAGCCCCACACCACCCCCCTCCTCCCGCAGTTTTTGTGGAGCTTTCCCCCCTGTGAGGACTCAGACCCCCTCCCCAGTCCCCTCTCCGGCCCCAAGGCGGTCCCTTCTTGCTGAAGGGGCACTCGTCCCTCTCCTGCCCCAGGGGGTGCAGCCTCCCCGTCTCAGCACTCTGCTGCTTCCCTGAGGGTCCTCTCGCAGGCCTGGGCGGGAGCAGAGGGAAAGGCACGTTTTATCCCCTCGTTTTGGGGGGTTCATGAGAAATCATGCCCCGGCTGCTTGGCAATCCCTCCTGGGATGTAACAGAAAGAGGCTGCACTTCCACCTTGCCCTTTTTGGGTTTAAGGGGGAATTTTGGGCACGGCAGAAGTTTTGGGTGGGATACTGGGTTTTGTGGGATGAATGGGAAAAGCCCTGGTGTACCAGGATGGCAGGGCGAGGGAAAGATGCAGCTTGCCGTGAATTAAAGCCGTGCTGGTGTCGAGGTGAGCACGGTGCCGTGCGGGGTGGCAACCGGCCACAGCGGGGTCCGGGGCGGGGTGTCCCGGATTTTGGTGTGTCCCCGGGATGTGGGTGTCCCGGATTTTGGGGTTGTCCCGGGATTTGGGTGTCCCCAGCGCCCCGCGCAGCAGAGCGTCGCCCCGAGCGCTTTTGTCCCTGCGGAGACCGCCGTCCGCGGTCACGTGGGGAGCGGCGCTGTCCCGCGGGGGAGATGGAGGAACGCTGGAACACACCTGTGATGAACTGTGAGTGGATACGGGGAATGTTGGGAAATGGGGGATTGGGGGGAACGTGGGAATGTGTGGACTGGGTGGGAATGGGTGACAGGATCCTCTTCTACCTCTGGCGACGGGACAGGTCAGGGGGGGCCGGGGGGGGCTCCGCTCTTGGGACCGCGCCCACCCAGGGGGGAGACGGGACAGGTGGGG
>JAGMWU010000028.1:5284684-5339484 GCA_018697195.1 Certhia americana
GATAGAGATGAGGCTGCCTGAGGATACCTGGGGCACCTGCACCCTGGGAGAGGCAAGACACAGTGCTGAGAGGGGCTATGGATGGACTTCTCAGAGTATCACCTAAAATCATGTCTGAAGTCGACAGAGCAGCAGTAAGTGGCTGTTCGGGGAATCTGGAGCACGGAGGGGACAGGCAGGGGCCGAGGTGGTCAGGAAAGGCACCTGCAGGGAGGAACGAGACAAGGAGGCATCACAGCGCCAAAATGGATCAATGGGATCAAAGCTCTGAGCAATCCTCTGTCCTCTCCTCCGAGTTTTCAGAGGGATATGCCTCAATTATTTTTGATCCCTCTGAGCCCTTTCCTTGTGCGAGCAGAAGTGCAGCATGATTAATCTTCTCCTGGAGCATTAAATCAATGCAGGCACAGCAGGCTGCTCGGCTCCAAGGTCGGGGTGCTGCTGCTAACCTCCTGTAGCAGATGGCAGCAAGCCCGCCATGGTTTGTGCCAGTCGGTCCCATCGAGCTGGGGGGTTCTTATCCAGCAGAAATCCCAGCTCTGGTGCATCTCTGAGGGATCCGCTCCGCCTCCCCTCACTCGGCAGGCCTTCATGGCTGAGTTTGTGCGTGTGGGATGGGCAGTGTGCTCCAGCCCAGCTCCCAGCCCCACCCCACAACACCCCTGGGCCTCCCGCGTTGATTGAGGCCAGGCTGAATGGGCTCTGAGCAAGCTGGGTTGGTGGGAGGTGACCCTGTCCCTGGCAGGGGGTGGCACTGATGAGCCCTTTAAGGTCTCTTCGACCCGAAACACCTGGAATTCCACGATTTAGGATGGTGAGGACAGCAGGGCGCTGCCAAAATAATTTAGAGGATAAAAGCCAGCTAACTCAGCTGAGGACCACCAGGATTCCACCCCAAATCCCACGAGCCCCCTGACACTGAACTCCCTCTCCTCCCAGGGAAGAAGAGTTGCAGATACAGGTCTGGCACTGGATCCCCTTGACTCATTTTCCCACCCACCGGCGCAGCTCCTCCCTGTCCAAGCTGCACCTCCTCACCTCCCTCAGCACTTTTCCTTGGAATTCCTGCTCCAGCAGCACAACAGCATCCCTGCAGCAGCGCTGTCCTGGGGATCACTGCCTCCCAGCTCCTCACACACCAGCCACTCTCAGCCCCGACACCACCCCCTCCTCCCGCATGTGTTTTGTGGAGCTTTTACCCCCCATGTGAGGAGCTCAGAACCCCCTCCCCAGCCCCCTCCCCCGGTCCCAAGGCGGTCCCTTCTGGCTGAAGGGGGCACTCGTCCCTCTCCTGCCCCAGGGTGCGCAGCCCCCCCAGGGCTCAGCGCTCCTGCTGCTTCACTGGGGTCCTCTCGCAGGCCTGGGCGGGAGCAGGAGGGAAAGGCATCCTTATCCCTCTTTTTGGGGGTTCATGTAGAAATCAGCCCCGAGCTGCTGTGGGCAATCCTCCTGGGATGTAAAAGAAGAGGCTGCACTTACCAGCTTGCCCTTTTTTGGGTTAAGAGGGAATTTTGGGGCACGGCAGAGCTTGGGTGGGTACTGGGGTTTGTGGGATGAGGGGAAACCCTGGTGGACACACGGATGGCTAGGACAGGAAGGGAAAGTGCAGCTGGCCGACTTAAAGCCGTGCTTGTTCGAGGGAGAGCACGGTGCCAGGTCCGGGGGTGGCACCGCCACAGCGGGGTCCGGTCGGGGTGTCCCAGGGATTTTGGGGTGTCCGGGATTTTGGGGTGTCCCTCTCTGAGCTGCCCCGCGGAGCAGAGCGCGCCCTGAACGCGTTTGTCCCTGCGGAGTCCGCCGTCCGCGGTCCGTGGGGAGCGTGCGCTGGCCCGCGGGGAGATGGTAAGTGGGAACGCTGAACAACCCTGGAGGAACGTGAGGTGATACGGGTGATGGGGGTATACGGGGGGATACGGGGGGATACGGGGGGATACGGGGGACTAGGGGGGAATGGGGGGGGGTACGGGGAATGGGACGGGGGGGACACAGTAGGGACTGGGGGAGGGGCCGGGAATGTGGGGACAAGCGGGGATTGGGGGGGGACTGGGGGGACAGCGGGCAATGGGGGACAAGGGGGGAATGGCTTGAGATTGATGGGGACTGGGTGTATTGTGGACGGGGGGACTGGGGGAACAGGGGGTAAATGGAGACGGGGGGAACAGGGGGCATGGGGGAACAGGGGAACCGGACTTGGGGGGGGGGAAAGGGGAACAGGGGCATGGGTTAAATGGGAACAGGATGTGTGGGATTTTGGGGCCATGGGGGAAATTGGGACAGGTGGATTGGGGCATGGGGAAATTGGGAACAGGATGGGATTGGGGGCATGGGGGAAATTGGGGAACGGGTGGGTATTGGGGCATGGTGTAAATTGGTATAGGATGGGAATTGGGGGCATGGGGGACATCGGTGTTGGATGGGGCATGGGAAATGGGGACACGAAGGGGATTGGTGAGGGACAGGGAAGGACTAGGGACAGGGAGACGTGGGACAGTAGAACACGGGGGAAATGGGGACAGTGGTGCCGTGGGGTTCCCAGGCTGTGAGCGCCGCTGGTCTGCCCCCAGCATGAAGAGCCCGGGCCGTGGTGGGAGTGCTGTGCACCGACTCACAGTGGCTCAACCTGGGCTGTGAGTGCCGGAGCACCGCGGTAGGGCCTCGTGGCTCCTGGGCTGGGGGGGACACCGGCCTAGGGACACCAGACACTGCCTCGTGCCCTCCCCGGCGTGGGGACACCCAGCACAGCCCCAGGGGTCCCTGGGTGGGGGGACACCCGGCACAGCCCCAAGAGGGGTCCTGGGGTGGGGGTGCCCTTCACTGGACCCCAAGGGTCCCCCAGTGGTGGGGGACACCCGCACTTCCCCCAGAGGGTCCCCAGGGTTGGGACACCCGGCACTGCCCAGAGGGTCCCCCAGGGTTGGGACAACTCCGGCACAGCCCAGGGTGTCCCCGGGGTGGGGGACACCCGGCACAGCCCCAGAGGGTCCCCAGGGTGGGGGACACCCGGCACAGCCCCCAGAGTGTTCCCTGGGTGGGGACACCCAGGCACAAGCCCCAAGAGGGTCCTTGGGTGGGGGACCCGGCACAGGCCCCAGAGGGTCCCCAGGGTGGGGGTGCCCGGGCGCCGGCCCAAGCAGACCCTCCCCAGGCTGGGGGTACCCGGCCTTGTCCCCGCAATGGGACACCGGGCCCTTCCCTGGCTGTCCTGCCCCACCTTCGGGTGTCCCCAGGGCCACCCCTGCCCGTGCCTCGGGGGATGACCAAGCAGCTGTTGCTGGCACTGAATTGGACGTTTGGGGGATGACGGGTACTCATTTGGTGGAGACGCTGGTGAGCCCGCAGTGAGTGTGGCACGGGCAGGGCGGAGCAGCCCCCTTTGGCCCGGGTGAGGCCACCAGGGCCCCCCAGACCTGCCTGGCACACGAGGCTTTCTCCATTCCCCTCCACCGCTGCTAGGCAGAGGGACCCTGTCAGATGAGCACGCCGGCATCGTCTCGGTGCTGTCTCAGCAGGCGGCCAGCTGACCTCGGACCCCAACCGACACGCCCGTGGTGTGCCTGGAGTCGCACGCGGGTGAGGGCACAGCCTGCGCTGCCACTGCCCCAGCTCTGCCTTTCCCCGGGAAGGGGAGCTTCCTCTCTGCTCCTGGGCCCCCTGGAGTCATCCCTGCAGCATCTGTGGGGGCGGGCATAGGAGGCATTGGATTAATGGGATTCTATGAGATGTAAAAGTGGAAACCTTTTGGGGGGGTGGATACTGCACTCAGTAGTTCTTTCCTCCTTGGAGTCCCTGTGGGATTGCCATTTGCTTGCATCCCTGTTGGGTAAAGAAGTTTGAGGATCCCTGTGGATCACTGGGCTGGGATCCTGTGATTCACTGGGTCGGGATCCTGTGGATCACCAGGGCTTGGGATCCTGTGGTCACCGTGGCTGGGATCCCTGTGGATTAAGGATGCCTGTCTCAGTGAGGCTTGCAGGTTCTCCATCCCATGCTCATGGATAGTGGGATGGAGCAGCTGAGGTCTGGGATGGGGATGGGGCCTGTGGCTGCTCAGTGATTCCCCTGCCCTCTTCCCACCCCCACCAGCTGCTCCTGGCCCAGCTCCCCTCCCTCAGCACTTTCTCCTTGTAGGAACATCATGATCCAGAAGCACGACAGCATCACCGTGGCTGTGCACAAGCTGCTGTCCTGAACCCTGTGCTCCTCCCTGAGGAGCCAGCTCCATTCCTGGCTCCTCCCTGCACTGCCGCCCTCCTCTGGAGCTCCACACCCGGGATGAAGGCTCTCCCTCCCCTCTCACCAGCTCCTGGGCAGCTCCCTGGATCTCCAGCTCACATTTTAGCCCTTGTGCTGCCGAGGATGAACCGTGGACACACCCCCAGGCCCTGTAATGAGCAGATCCTCCCTGCTGTGTGTGGGGGGCCTCATTTGTTGGAGAAATCAATAAATGACCTGTAAAAAACCTTCCTTCCTTCTCTTTGCTCCGGCTGGGAGAGCTGGCCCTGGTGCTTGGTTTCCAAAGCCAGGCAAGGTAACTTCTCCCACTCCCTTAATTAGCATTTCTCTGGAGAAGGATTGGAATTCGTGGAGGCTCCTCCAAGAAAAAAGGTACAAATGCTTTCCGAGGAATTTCTCCTAGGAAACATTTCACCTCCTCAAGTTAAACATTCTGTGGGAGTTACTTGCTCGCTGTGCCTTGGGTTGAAGTTCAAACCTGTACGTGGTGGCCCTGCCAGGGCCCTGGGAGCTGGAAAGGGACCTTGGCCACATCCTCACAAATCCAGGCCCCTCTCCCTCTTGCAGGTTTGAAATGCTGCAGGGAAACAACCCTGCAGAAAGACGGGAAGATTTCCCCTTCCTGGGAAGGGAAAAGGAGCTGGGCTGCAGCTGCAGGAAGGGGAAGGGGAGTTTCACAGCAGAGCACCAGGTAAAATTTGGGCTGAGTCAGAGTGAAATGACATTGTCACTGCTCCGACTTCACTCCTTGGAGCAGCTCCCTTGGGCAGTGGCAGTCACAGGCTCACACAGGAGTAGCCCCTGGCCAGGCTCCACACTCTCAGCTCAGTGTTCATCTGAAGTGCTGATCTTGGCATTTCCAAGCTCTGTGCTGGCCCTGGGGAGTCCTCCCCTCTCCCTCCCTCCCACCAGGCTGGGAGCAGCTGGAGCTGGAGATTCCCCCTGGGCATCCAAGAGCTCTGAGTGCTGCTGCCCCTCTGCCCCCTCCTTCAGGCCCTTAAACCACACTCACTACAAATCTCATCCTGCTCAACTAAAGCTCAATGTACATATTAAAAGTCCTTCCGTAGGGAAAGCTCCTCCACGGGCTCCCAAAGATCCTGGGCTCCCCCAGAATGATGCAGCTTTTGCATTCTCTGCCCAGGGAGACCAGAGAGCTTCACTGTCCCCACTGATCCCAGTTTTCTCTGGCCTCAGGAATGATTGGGGTGACAGGTCAGCTGAGAGCAGGGCAGGAAGCAGCAGGGCTGTGTTTACCCAGGAGTTTGGGCAGCGTGGCAGTGGAGGCACGGAGCCAACACCAGCCTCAGCGCTGCAGCTGCTCTGTCCAGCTGGAAAAAACCAAGTTCTCCAGCCTATCCCCTCCCCAGTGATGCAGTTTCCTGGGCCGAGGGCTAGACAGGGACAGGGCTCTGCTCCTCTGCAGCCACCAGCAGCCCCAGGCCTGGCTCCAGTCCAGCACTGCCACCCTGGCTCTGCTCTGGCGAGAGCCGGAGCTTTCCCCAGAGTTTGAACTTTGCAGGCTCCCCCTCCTTTTCCCTCCCAACAGGATTTCTGCTCCAAACGCCCCGGGTTTCCTGTTCCCAGCTGGGGAAGGGGAGGGACTCCCGGCCTTGGGGCCTCACAAGCCAAGCTCTGCCTCCAGAGAGGAGGAGGAGGAGGAGGATGGGCTCCATCCCCCCAGTGCTTGCCAGGCTCCATGTCCTGCTCAGGACAGACACCATCATCCTCACCGGGTGGGAATGAAGGAGCAGACTCTGGAGTGCCAAATCAGGAAGGGGGGATTTAATCTCTGGAGCAAATGAAGAGGCTCTGAAGAGATTGCTCTTTGCTGTTGACTGTTCTGGGGAGGATTTTCCAGCATGCAGCAGCAAGGTGGTAAGGACAAATTCCAGGATCTTCATCCCTGGGTGCTGTAGGGTCCAGCTGCTCCCTCGGGCAGGATCCTGCCTCTGCTAGAGGCAGGGGGTGGGTGAGGGGATGGAAGGGAGACAAACGGACTAAGTTGGAATGGGAAGAGCTTCCTGAGAGCTCCAAAGTGGATCCAGACAGACGGTGACCCCCCAGCTTCTGGCACAACCCAAACTGCTAAAGCAGCACTAAGGCATTTGCCCACCCTTAAAGCTTAAGTGGTTACAGTAATTTGGTGGGAATGAGGAGGCACATTAAACTGTTTCCAGACGGGATAAGGTGGAGTTGTCGGAGAGTTTGGTGAAAGCATCACCCAAGTGAGTTCAGAGTGTGGGGTCTGCCCCGGGGCAGCGCTGCCTGCACGGGGACGGTTCATGAATGGGAACAGGAGCGGTGCAAGGAGTTAACGTGTCCTGACATTCTCAGCAGCAGCGGAGACAAAGGAGGATGAAGAGCTGGAGGCTCCGGAGGCTCCATCAGCTGGGAAGAGCCGAGGCACCAGAGCAGCAGCTGCAGGGTGGGCGTGGGGAGTGGTGTTTCACTTCTTCCTGGTAAGCAGGGAACCAAGCAAACCCTGCCAGAGCTGGGGCAGGGGGAAGTCTCCAGCCTGGCTCAGGACAGGCCAGGCTGATCCCACCTATTCCAGGGCACAATCCAGCCACGACATTCCCTGTGGAATGCGAACATCTCAGTTTGCAAGAGGGTCCCCTTGCCAGGATAAATGACTTTTCCCTACTCAGAAAGGTCACTACGGGGGTGTCAAACCCCAAAGGGATGTTCTGTCCCTTCAGCAAGGGCATGATCCCACCTTGGGCAGTGAGGTGGGAGCCAGGGACTGACTGGGAGCAGCACACACTCTCAGGTACTCTCGGGGAGGACCAGGCACCTCAACACCACTTAAAGCCACTAACTCTCTGTGCCCCAGGCTTTCTCTTGCCACCAGTGATGAATTCAGGAATTGTGAAGTTTGGAAAAGACCTTTAAGATCATGGAGTCCAACTGTAAAGAAGGCACCACCCCCCAAGCTAGGAAAGCTTTCCTCACTGCAAATCCTCCCCAAGTAACTCACCGACAATCATTAACCACCTGCCACCAGGGAGACAACAGGAGTTAACATTAAGGACACAAACTGTCTGTCCTTTGCCCCTGTAGCAGAGAAATCCTGGGAAACTGCCCCAGGTAACATCCATCCCTGCTGCCCTCATCCCCTCATCAACTCCCAGCATTGGGACTATTGCTGCAGTACTAAAAAGTAACTTAAAAGGTAAAAATATCCTATGAGAGTTGAGCGTAGTGTTACTCTGTTCCTTCCCTTTGGAAAGTCGGTTTGCAGAGCGATTTCTGGGGGGTCTGCTGAGATCATACTGCAGCATGGCCACAACCAGCCCACCCTGTTGGCATTCCCCAACACCAGTTCAGGTGTCCCAGTTTGTTTCTCCCACACCACCACAAAAGAAGCTGAAGCAAAAGCTTTTCCTCCCTCTGGATCCCGTGGCACCTCACCTCCACCTCTCAACACAGGTCAATGTGCTCGTGATGGGGATGCTCAAGACTTTTGGGATTTTCTTCGTGGTTTTCCGAGATGAGATGGAGGGATCTTCTGAGCAGGTCAGCTGGATTGGCTCCATCATGTCCTCCCTACGCTTCCTAGGAGGTGAGCAGGTGTCCCCAAGGACTGGAGGTGGTGTCCCCAAAGATTGGAGCAGTGCTGCAGCCTTGGCTCCATCTGACCTGCAGGCTCTGAGGATGCTCTGTGGATCCAATTCCCACCCCAGACTGCTCCAAACTGGCCATGGTTGGCACCCACACGTGTCTGAGCAGGAACGTGCTCTGAACACAGGGTCATTCTGTGGGATAGTGGGAAGAAACTGGAGATTGAAAAGAAATCCTTTCCTGTGAGTGGGGTGAGGCCCTGGCACAGGGTGTCCAGAGCAGCTGGGGCAGCCTCTGCATCCCTGGCAGTGTCCAAGGCCAGGACGGACAGGGCTTGGAGCAGCCTGGGAGAGTGGGAGGTGTCCCTGCCATGGCAGAGGTGGGACTGGATGAGCTTTAAGGTCTCGTCCAACCCATTCTGGGATCCCCTGAACTTCACTGTAGGTTTATTGTACAGATCAGGGCAAACACTCTTGTCCCAGCTGTGGAATCATTTGGAGTCGCTGGGCATGGTGTTATTCAGGAGAGCTGAAAGTTTGGGCTTTGCCTCCTTCCCAGCCCCATTCCCTGAGCTCCCGGGGTACAGACAAAGCCTCTCACCCAAACATTAACCCATCCCAAACCCTGTCACCCCCTGCCTCCTGAGGCTGCACATGGACCCCTTCCCCGTGCTCCCCAGCAGGTCCCCAAGCCCTGCCAAAGCAGTTTTTGTCACCCTCAGCCTGAGATGTCTCTCCATTTCCCTTGCAGCCCCGCTGGTGGCCGTGGTGTGCCGGCGGCTGGGAGAGCGGCCAACCTCCATCCTCGGGGCTGGGCTGGTGGCTGGGGGCTGTCTGCTCAGCACTCAGGCCACCAGTGTCCCCTTCCTCTGCTTCTCCATGGGATTCCTCCTGGGTGAGATGGCCATGAGCAGATCCTCAGATCCTTTGGCTTTAAACCTGAGGGTGGGTCTGGAGTGGGAGCAGCCAAGGGTTTGTTCAGCTGGAGGAGCCTGAGGTGATGAGCGACAGGACCCCAGGGAAGGGCTGGAACTGTGATGGATGGCAGGGAAAGGTTCTTCCCCCTGAGGGTGCCGGGCACTGCCCAGGCTCTCCAGGGAATGGGCCCAGCCCCGAGGCTGCCAGAACTCCAGGAGAGTTTGGACAATGCTGCCAGGGATGAACAGGGTGGGATTGTTGGGGTGTCTGTGCAGGGCCAGGAGTTGGAGTGGATGACCCTTGTGGGTCTCTTCCAGCTCAGGAGATTCTGTGAACCTTCAGTGCCAAAGCCATCCCACCTCCTTTCCGTGAGACGTTGTGTGAACTCCCGAAGCTTCATGCTCAGAATAAAACACCAGTTTCAACACTCCAGTCCCAACTAACCTTGATTATTTTCCTGAACCTACACGGATCCGGGCCTTTTAAAATCCCTTATAAAAGGGCAGAGCCTCCAATCCCCCAGACACCAAACCCCACCCACCAAATCTCCCTCTCCCCTGGTTGTGACAGCAGAAATCCCCTCCCTTCAGCCCAGGAGCGCTGCAGAGCCAGGGACTGTGAGTTTGGGACAGCAGGACACGGAATCCTGACCCAGGAACCCCTCTTTGGGCACAGAATTGTTATTGTCACCCTTCCCACAGGGATGGGCTTTGCCTGCCTGTACCAGGCGGCCGCGGTGATGACGGCCAAGCGCTGCCGGGCACGCCTGGCATTCTGCAACGCCCTGGCCCGCTCTGGCATGGGGCTGACCTTCCTGATGGCTCCCTTCACTCAGCTCCTCATCGAGGCCTACGGCTGGCAAGGTGAGGCATCTCCTGCTCCTTCAAATTCATCGGCTCTGAGAGGGCGTTTGGGGAGATCTGGGCAGGGTAAAAGGCTTTTTTTTAAAAAATTCAACTCACCAAGGAAAAACTCTGCCTCTCCTAGGATAGTTTGGGGATAATGATGATTAATAATGAAACACTTAACCACTCACTAAAATCAGAGTGAAAGCACAGACCTTGAAAATCAAACCCAGAAATCCCTCCTTTTACTGTAGTGTTTCAGGACCATCTTGAAGGTCCATCTTGAGTTTAAATGAGGAAAAGCAAAACAAGCTCACGGATCCCAGCTGTGGATTTGTTCGGTGCATCACAGCAAAATGAACTCCCAGACAGAAAAACAGGAACAAAAATCCCTGTTTTGTTAACTCCTCCACAAGGAGAAGACAAACTCCATTCCTATGCAGGGCTTTCTTCATGGTCAGTGAAAACCACCACACCCTGTTCTACAAAGGCCATTTCTTGCTGCTCCTTTGCTCCCAATCCAAGAACAAAACCCCTTTTGCCTTCCCTCAGGTACTCTCCTGATTTTTGGAGGCATCATGTTGAACCTGGTGCCTTCCAGCATGTTGTTGTGGCCCGTCAGCATCCACCTGCCTCAGGAATCTGCTGAAAATCAACACCAGGGGTCTTCAATGGCAAAGAGGGATCCAGAAGCTCCTGGGGGATGTTTAGCTGGAAGCACTCACAGGGAATTACAGCTTCACCATGCACAGGAGGCTCCCACCACAGAGAGACTTGTGATGCCCCACGGCAGAGAAGTCTCTGACCCAGCAAATCCGTCTGCCTTGGGAAGGCTCCAGAGACCCAGCTCCTCCTCAGGAACATCCAAGGCCAAGAGAAGCCACAAAGCCCTTGCAGCCACCAAAAAGGAACCTTCTCAGCCTCTCCTGGACTTCTCCCCACTGAAGGATCCCATTTTCTTCATTTTCACCTGGTCTTTCCTGTTCAGTCACTTGGCCTATTTCGTGCCCTTCTTCCACCTGGTGGCCAGAGCCAGGACACTGGGCATGAGCAGCAGGGATGGCTCCTACCTCATCGCCGTGGCTGGTAGGCAAAGGCATCCCTTCCCCCATTGCTCCCAGAAAAACACCCCCAGCTTGGCCACCAAGATGTGTCCTGGGATGGATCCTCCTGGCTGAGGTTTAGCCCTTACCCCTTCCTGTAGACACAGAGTCTCCTCCTGGGCCCCAGTGGGATGCTGGGTGGTTCTCCCAGTGCCAGCTGCATGATCCCAAACCCTCCCTGCTCCCAACAACCCCACATTTCCAGGTACAAGGTGCTCTCTGCCCTTCTGGAGCCTTCCCACCACGATCCCTGCTGTGATTAAACCCACAAGCCACCAGAATCCAGAGGTGCATCCAAAGCCCTCCAGTTTGAGGGAGAAATTTCATCCTGGGGGGATGCCTCCCACCTTATTGTGCATCCAGGCATTTGGATTTGGCACATCCACCTCCCAGTGGGGAAAAAAAAAAAGGCAAACCCCCCAAAAACCAAACCCACGCCTGGTTAAAAGCCAGGATTAACACTAAAGCCACGCTGGGATAAGAAAGTGGCTCCAGCCTCAGTCAGCAGCAAATATTTTATTGTACAAAAATACATTTTATTTCTGCAGCGCTGGGGAATATTCAGCAGTGAGGGGCTGTGGAGGCATTAGGAGAGCCAAGGAATTAATGGGACATTTGGAATTAGGAGTGGGAGGGACACAGGAGCTCTCTCACTCGAGAGCTCCTCCACCTTTGCTTCATAAAAATATAACAAGAAATGTAAAAAACAACTCTCAAAACCCCAACAACTAAAAGGCTGCTCAGCCTCTAAAACGCCTGGGCTCTTTGGTTTTTAGAAAAATTAAAATCTCAGGTGCATTTTTCTTCTTGACATTCAGCTTTTTCTCTTTAGCAAGTTCCTCTTTGCTGGTTTGGAGCATTTCAGAGGGGTCTGGGCTGCAGAGCCCTGGAAGGAATTTTTTCCAGAGCATTTTGGTGCCCGTGGGAAGAGCAGCACAAGGGGAAAGGGGAAAAAACCCAATCCATGGATTTTGCAACAGCCTAAAAACATCTGGAACTTTTTGGCATTTTAGCCCTTTGTGGTCACATCCTCACAAGGAACAGGGAAAGTGGGATGTGCCATAGCCAATAACAGAAATAATATGGGATAATAGAAATAAGAAATATTATAAAAATCACTAATAAATAATAAATATAATAATTTAAAGCTATATAAATAAACATATATAAAAATAATGTATCTAATAATATAAAATAATAATATATAATAATGCAAATAATTATCATTATAAAATAAATGTAAGAATAAATTGTAGTAGGTTAATATAAATAAGCAAGTGTGGCATGAATAATGTACAATAATAATAATATATATAAAAATACTGTAAAATAAAACTATTAGAGTATATATAATATGCAATATCATATTATAATCTATAGTGAAAATATAAAATTATAAAAAAATACAAATGCTAAATAATAAATATAGTAATGTGAAGATAAGTATAATTTAACTGTATGAAATAGTTATTTATATAAAATAATATAGATAATGTGATATAAAATATACTATGATATAATATTCTATAAGATATACAGTATATTATAGTATAGTATAATATTTAATATATTATAATATATAATATATATTTTACTATATATACATATACACACATATATATATTATATATACATATAACATACTATAAAATAACTGATAAAACTATAACATAAAAATAATATAAAATATTATTTAAAATATAAATAACATTAAGTAATATAATATTAATAATATAAAGCAATATAAATAATAAAAAAATATAAACCACTATCAATATAATGCATATACTACAAATAATAATCATACAAAATACTCTAAAATATAGCTAGATTTATATCTAATACATTTAAAAGAAGTAATGATATATAAAAATATCTAGAGACAGAGAATTTCAGTCTCCCACCAAGTCAGGTCTCCCCTGAGAGCTCCTGTTCCCTCAGG
Organism: Certhia americana; assembly: GCA_018697195.1. Classification (NCBI taxonomy): domain Eukaryota; kingdom Metazoa; phylum Chordata; class Aves; order Passeriformes; family Certhiidae; genus Certhia; species Certhia americana. The sequence goes on from JAGMWU010000028.1 coordinate 5,297,289, forward strand.
CATCACGGAGATGCTGAGCCAGCTGCTCTCGGGCTGGCTGGCTGACCACAACTGGACCAAGAAGTACCATTTCCATGTCACCTACCTGCTGCTCAGCGGGGTCACCAACCTGCTGGGGCCCCTGGCCACCACCTTCCCTCTGCTGCTCACCTACACCGTGGCCTTTGCCATCTTCTGTGGAGGCTTCATGGCTCTGGTGCTGCCCGTGCTGGTGAGTCCAGGGCCAGGCAGGGCTCTGCTCCTGCTCCAGCCCCAGAATCCCCTGGAACACACAGAGAGCTGCAGCAGGATCCTGCTGGAGCCCACGGAGCTGCTCCCAGGGCTGGAGCCAGGCTGGGAGAGCTGGGAATGCTCACCTGGAGAGGAGAAGGCTCCAAGGACAGCTCAGAGCCCCTTGCAGTGCCTAAGGGGGCTCCAGGAGAGCTGGAGAGGGACTGGGGGCAAAGGAGAGAGGGACAGGAGACAGGGAACGGCTCTCACTGCCAGAGGGGAGGGTTAGATGGGATAGTGGGAAGGAATTGTTCCCTGGGAGGGTGGGCAGGCCCTGGCACAGGGTGCCCAGAGCAGCTGTGGCTGCCCCTGGATCCCTGGAAGTGCCCAAGGCCAGGCTGGATAGAGCTTGGAGCAGCCTGGAATGATGGAAGGTGTCTCTGCCTTATCCCTGTGGGATAGATGGGCTTTGAGGTCCCTTCCAACACAAACCATTCCAGGATTATCTGATCCAGGTAGGGAGGCACCATTACAATTTGGCATTTCTTTCTGGAAGGCATTCAGAGTTTAAAACTCCTTCCTCAAAGTCTGGGCAGCTGGAAGGCAAAAAAGCATCTCCCATCCCAGCAATTTCCACACCTGCCTTAAGGAGGTGAAAGGATTCCAGGCTGGATCAGACCTACAGGGGCAAAGTCCTTCCAAAGCTGAAGCTGAAGAGGAAATTCCCCAGAAAAAAAAAAAAAAAATCATTTCTTGTTCTTTAAAAAAAAAAACAAAACAAAACAAAACAAATTCAATTAATCTCGTGTGCATATACATGTCTGTGAACCCAATCACTAATTACCATTTTTGGCTTCCAAACAGGTGGATCTGGTGGGTGTGGAAAAGCTCCACAGCTACCTGGGGTTTGCTGCCTTCTTTGCAGGGATAGCAGCCATGGGAGGACCACCTTTAGCAGGTAAGTAATGTTATATAAAACACACACCCACCCCAGAAATCCAGGGATGAAACACGCTGCTGGTTCACTCTCCTACAGGGATCCATCCTAGGATGTGTTTTCTGTTCAAACAGAGGGAAAAAAAAAAAAAAAAGAAAAAAATCCTATTTCAGAAATGTATTTTTATAGACAGGCAACATTTTGCTTGGGAATTTGCAAAATCCAACCATCAGCCTGGAAAATGCTGCCTGGAATATCTGGAAAATGCAGTGAAGCCCCAGGTGCACAGCTCAGTCCTGACCACAGCAGGAGAACGAGCACATTACCATGGATTTTACTCCCAGCAGTGTTAAAATAACCCTGAACTTGGACAGGAGGGGCTGGAGGGGAAGCAAGGAGAGGAAGGGAAAGCAAGGACAGGCTCAGCAACATTCCCACCAGGCAGAGGCACTGAAACATCAGGAGAAGCCACAGTAATCTCTTGTTTTGACAGAGATTACACAGCTCAGCCACCAGAGCTCTGGGCCCAGAGATAAGGAGCATGCAAAGCCTTTGCTCTTCTCCCTCTGCCAGGAAACCAAGGCAGCTGTGAGGATTTGGGAGATTTCAAGTGCTTAGAAATGAGTGTCCAGGCTCTGCTAAGGAGCAGGGGACTTGTTCTGCTCCAAACAGCTTGGCCAGGCAAAGCTTTTCCTTTCCTGCAGCCCAACATGCCAACTATCCCCAGGCTGAGCCCCAGCGTGGGCAGCAGGGAGGGGGGGATTCTGCCTCTGTGCCCTGCTCAGAGCTGCCCCAGCCCTGGGGAACAACATCAGGAGGGTCTGGAGCTGCTGGAGAGTGTCCAGAGGAGGCCATGGAGATGCTCCCAGAGCTGGAGCCCCTCTGCTCTGGAGCCAGGCTGGGAGAGCTGGGAATGCTCACTTAGGGAGGAGAAGCCTCCAGGGAGAGCTCAGAGCCCCTTGCAGGGACTAAAGAGACTCCAGGAGAGCTGGAGAGGGACTGGGGACAAAGGATGGAGGGACAGGACACAGGGAATGACTTCCCAGTGCCAGAGGGCAGGGATAGATGGGATATTGGGAAGGAATTGTTCCCTGGGAGGGTGGGCAGGCCCTGGCACAGGGTGCCCAGAGCAGCTGTGGCTGCCCCTGGATCCCTGGCAGTGTCCAAGATCAGGTTGGATGGGGCTGGGAGCAGCCTGGGATGGTGGGAGGTGTCCCTGCCACGGCAGGGGGTGGAATGGGAGGAGCTTTAGGGTCCTTTCTAATCCAAACCATTCCAGGATTTTTTCTTCCCTGCCCTCCAAATCAGCTGCCCCCACCCAGCTCAAAGCTGCCAAGGATTCTGTAAATTCCAGCTCCACGCAAAGTTTCAGCAACGCTGCTGTTCCACCAGTACAGGAAAAAAATTTCTGTTCCTAATCAATATCCCTGGGCTGGTCATGCTCTGCCTGTGGATGCAATTTCAAGGAGGCAAAACATTTTATTGACAAGGAGCTTCCCACTGTCAGGGTGATGCACAGCCTGGATTCCAGGTCTCTGCTGCTGGTACATTCAGCACAAATCAACCCCTCAATCCCTCTGACTGCCCTGGCACAGTGACATACAGCAGCAGCTCAACAGCTCTTATCCACACTCACACTGCAGTTAAATTTCCATCCACCTGCAATAGATTTCCACTAATGGGAAGCCTTTTGCTTTCTGCAGTGGGTTTGTACAGCAAGCAGGATTCCTGCGAAAAGCTTTCCATAGAAACCAGGCTTAATGCAGGTGGGAGAAATAAAGGGCCAAATAAAGCCAAGAAGCAAAACACTTCCTGATCCATCTCATTACAGGCTGAGCAAGATGGAAACAATCCAGAGCTCAGGATCCAGGTTTGGGATCCAAGATAAATTCTGCAATTTTCTCTTCCAATGCAGGGTGAAAACTGAGTGAGACTAGAAAGTTTTTATGAAGTGTCCAAAACCGTCTGTTCCTTGCAGAATGCAGGATTTAAATGCTCTATTAAATCCTGGCATTTGGTGCTCTCACCTCTCAAACAACTTGATTTTGGAATTACAGTTTTATCAGCCTCAAGGCCTTTTATGCAGTGGAAATAATGATGAACAGGGATAATGAGAACAGCAAACTGCCTAATTTGCATATTAGACCAAAGCCTCATGGAAGGAAAAGGTGACTTACCTGCAAATCTGTTCAGCTGGAAGCCCTGAAATCCAGGGGCAGCTGGCAGGACCCAAAGGGAAAGTTTGGAGTTTCCTTCAGAGCTCCCCATCCACCTCTGGATGCTGCCACGCTGAAAAAACCCAGCCCAAACCAGAATAAACATTATTTTGGCAGCCACGAGCAAGCTGAGGAGAGAAGGGCACAGTTTATTTCCACAAGTACAAATCACTGACTCAACATGCAAAAGAGCTGAACCAAAGCATGTAATGCAAATTCTAGAAGATATTCCAGCCCCCAGAGCATGAACTCCAGTCCCAAGAAATTTGGGTGGTTCACCCAAAAGCTCTGCTGGCACACCTATTCATACATTTTCAAAATTTTACCTTCACTTTCCCACTGAATTTTGCTCCTCAGGGCATCAGGAACAAATAAAACTTCTGATTAAACATCAGCAGTGCCATTTAGCCAGCCTGACCCAGCTGGTGGCACCAGCAGTGCTGGGAATGTTTTGTTTGGATCACATTGGTGCCTGGGATTTACCAGCATTCCTTACAAAACTGCTGCAGTGGTTTGAACACCACAAGTGTCAACTCAGCTTTCTGCAGCAACAGTGATGATTGTTTTGGAAAAGAATGAGGGGCACAGAGAGTGGAGGTGCTTCAAAAGGTTGGGCTGTGATGGAAGTTGCTGGCTGTGCTGCCAGTGAGGCAATGCTGGTAAATCCCACTGCACCCAAATCCCATTCACCACCAAAAAAAAAAAAAAACCAGGAAAATTAAAAAAAAAAAAAAAATAACCAATATCCAGAAGGATATTTTAAGAATTGCAATAAATCAGAGCTCAAGTGGAGCACTCTGTCCTGTTCCTCTCACAAATAACTACGTCAGCATCCTCTCCAAATCCCAGAGACTTCCAGGCAGCCAAACCAGATCCCAGCCCTGGGAATGAACCACTCCACATCACCCCCAGGGTCATGGGAGAGTCCCCCAGTGCAGCCCTGTGGGATGGATCCCCCTCCCCAGCTGCAGCTCCACACCACAGCCCTGAGGAACAGACACAGGGGCTCCCCCTGGGACAGCAATGAGCCAACAGAAACTGAAACTGGGCAAAAAGCAGCTTTTCCTCTGCTTTGTAAAACCTTCCTGCAGCTGTGGAAATCTACAGCAGGGAAATGTCAGTGCCTCCCTCCAGCACAGATCCCAGATTTTACCCTCTCTTCCCACATGTTAGGGCCCAGGATCTCAGGGACTGTATCATGTCCCTTCCTGGGTTTAAGAATCCCAAATTCAGGCCACATTTGCTGCTTGTGTAAATCATGGAAGCCCATGGATGTCTGCATTCCACGGATGTCTCCAGAGGAATTGCATTTCACGCCAGCAGCAGGTCTGGCTCAGCTGCTGCCCCACACCCACCCAGCCCACACCACATTTGGGACTGGATTAGGCCTTTTCTGTGCAGCAGCATCTCCCAGCACTTTGCAGATTTTAGACTCAAAGAGAGGAATTCTCCACCTTTCAAAGGACTGCCCAGACCCGAGATGATTTGCCAGGACCAAACCCAACACTTGGAGGTCACTTTAAAAGGTGACCTGCATCCTCCAGACATTCCTGAGGCTCGATGGAATTCAGCTTTTCCTTTTAAGTCCTCTCAGAGCTACTTTTATCAAGTTCACTTCCAGCCCCCTGGCCTGGGGTCTCTCCTGTTAGACCAAGTGCATTAAACTGGGTCTGCTCACAAGAAGACAAAGCTGGAGAACAGGGGGTTTGCAGCCCAGATGTTGCAAATACCAGCACGTGCAAGTCATCCCATCAATCCAACAGGATCTTCCATCAGCCACTTTTGGCCCACTTATTTAAAAAGGGAAAAAAAAAAAAAATCAGGGATTAAATTCAATCAAATTAAACATCACATCCACTACAAGGATCAAAGTTGGCTCTGGGAAAAATGACCTACACTGCATTTCCTTACAGGAAATGCTGCCCAGGAAGAGTTAAAATAATTTAAGGAAAATATCTGAGCAATTCCTAAATGAAAACACACATCCTTTGCCTCCCGCCCCCCTCCCCAAATGACTTTTTTCACTGAGAAAAATCCCACAGCTTTAATAACAACCTTGTCTCCTGCAGGGTGGCTCTATGACTACACCCAGACCTACGCCTGCTCCTTCCTCTTTGCTGGAGCCTGTGCTCTCATCTCACCTATTTCCTTCTTCTTCGAGCCTTCAGCCCAAAAATGGAAACTAAAAAAAGCCAATTTGAACAGGAGCCCTAGGTCTGGCTGAAGTTTTAAAGGCTGGGCTTTGATTGCATCTGTGCTGGGAAAGCCATTGCCTGCCTGTACTGGGAAGTATCAACAGCAGCAACCCTGAAAATTGGAATTTTTGGATGGCAGATTCAGTTTGTATAGCTGGATATTTCCCCTGATTAAAGCCATGTGACAAATGCACAGTGTGAAAGTGTCACTTGATGGGGAAAATGCAGCCCACGGCGTGGGTGGGCCTGGGTTTCACTGTGCCTTTGCTCCTGAGCTGGGTTTTTCTGCCTCTCAGATTTAATCCTCAGCCCGACAGCTCTGTCCTTCCCCAGCAGAGCTGACTCACTCACCTCGTGGGATGAGCAGCCAGGGAGCTCCAAGTGCCAGAGCACAGCCAGAGATCTCAGCTCATTCTATTCACACCCAAACCACTGGGGAGGGATGGGACAGGGACAGGGAGATCAGGGTGACACTTCCATGAGGATCAGCTGCTCCAGGAGCCCCTCTCTCCGTGGGAAGGATGCTGCAGTGAGGCCATTCCACCTCCCAGCCACAGTTATTGCCACAGCACACAGGACCTGGAGGCAAAACCAGTTTTAATTAAAGCCAGAACCATGCCACAGCAAAGTCAGAGACCAAACCCACCCCTTGGCCTCCTCCCCAGCTTCCCAACCATCCAGAGACTCCCAGGGATTCCGTGCACACACAAAGGCAGCTCCAGTGCTGAGCCTGGGTTTAACCAGCATCCCAACACAACACAGCAGCTTTGACCTTCTTTGCAGTAGTGAAGGTGCAATTTTTCACATTATCACCAGGCATTTGAAATTATTATGTCAACCTCGGATATTCAGCCAATGGCATATCCTTCCTTTTACCTTTGCCTTTTTTTAATTATTAAGGAGATTTAATTATCCTTTTTTTTTTTCCTTATTCCTTTTATTCCTCATCCATTTTTTTAATTATTAAGGCAGCAAGAGAGTTGTTTCCCCTACAGAAACACTCCTTTAAACTGTGAACTGGGTTATTTCAAGCCCAAAATGAGGTGGTCTATATTTAATAAAAAAGCTACAGAATATTGTAGCAGCTTCAAGGAGCTGCAACACTGTCACAGGTAGGAAAGTTCCTCCATAGACGATGGGCCAAATCCAGCAGTTACACAATTACCCAGAGCCAAAGGAACTGCACTTAAATGAGGCAAAAATCACAGGGAATGGGGAATATCAGTGCTACAAAACAGTTCACTTTTCATAAGCTTGTCCCAGGAATCTGCACGCAGCAAGTGCTTCAGGAATGGTCCTTTTACACTGCAGCCACCATCCTTTACACCTCAAACCTCAGCACCCACCACTCTGTGACTCAGACAGACAAGATAATATCTGCATCCAGGACAGGATCCCGAGGGGGGCATTTTCCCAGCCACCAGAATTTCTGGATAAGATTATTATTTCTGAAATGTTTCAGGCACTGGAGTTTTGAAGGAGGATGAACAGGGACCATGCTCAGCCAGTCCTGCACTGAGGCCTCAGCCAAGCCCTGCTGCAGCAGGGACGAAGCTTTCATTTAAAAAAATTGGAGTTTTCAGCTCTTGAAACAATGAAGTTCCTCACTCTCGCTCTCAGCAAATCAAACATTACCAGCAGCTTTGGTTTGCTGCTGTAACAGGAACTATGTGGGAGCCTTGGCTTCAGGTCTGACAATCCTAAAGCTTTAAACCCCCACTCATTCTGCATCTGCCTAAGAGCAGCTGTGCTTTTGGCTTTTAACAGTGGGACCAAAGCAAGGTGGGGATGGAAAGAGCCACCCCACCAGCTCCTCACCCTGCTGCTCCCATTCCACACAATTCCAACAATTCCTTTCCCTATGCTCTGCTCTCATCCTTGTAAATGAAGCCTCTGCTCAACACCTTCCTCCTTCCAACACAAGCCCTGTGTTATTTTCACCTCTTTTGCCACCAAGAAACAACTTGGCAGGAAGTGGTGTCCACACCTCCTATCCCATCTGCTCCAACAAAGCTCCCCCCCAAACCTCCAGGACCTTAAGGAGAGTCCTGCCCTGTCTCTCCATCAGACTGATATGTCACCAATTCCTTACCCTTACTTGGCAAAATCGGAGTGTTTGTCCCCCCTGTGTTTCCTTCTGCAGAGAAGCAACATCTCAGGAGTTTCCATTTCCCACATCCCAGCCCATGGATGGGCACCACCAGCCTTTATTTGTCCCCAGAATAATCCTGCACAGTCAAAGCACCTTCCTCCAGCCACATTTACCTCTTGTTTATCCAAAATTGTTGAGGAAAACAATGCCCACAATGAGAAACTCCTCCCAGGAGCCCTGCCCCATCCTGCCAGTGGGCTGGGAGGGGCGTGAAGAGTCTTCAAACCTTTGTCTTTCCACTGAGCAGGCCCAGGATAACAGCTGGTGGTCAAACACTTCTCTGCTCACACCTCGTGCTGGGGAGGCAAGCACAGAACAGCTGGTTCAGTTCCTCTGGCAGCTCTGCAAACCAAAGGCATTTATTTACTGCAGGATACAACACGTGCACGACAGCAACCAGCAGTGATGGGATCTGCCCCCAGGAAGGTTTTCCCATCCCACTGAAGTCATCCTGCAAATCACTTCCTAAAGCTGTTTTTGCACAGTGCAGAACACGACAGGCTGTGTAGAGAAATGCAAAAGCAGGGGTTGCTGGGACATAAATGAGGTTAAAAGCTGCAGTCTGAGGTGGACTAAAAAATCCATTTTGTCCCTACTCCCTTCACAGAATCCCAGAATGTTTAAGGTTGAAACAGCCCTCCTGGATTGCTGAGCCCAACCTGTGCCTGATCCCCACCCTTGTCCCCAGCCCTGAGCACTGAGTGCCTGTTCCAGGCATTCCCTGGGCACCTCTAGGGATGGGGACTCCAAACCTCCCTGGGCAGCCCTTGCCAAGGACTGACCACCCTTTCCATGCAGAAATTATTCCTGAAAATTTTTCCCTTACTCAAAGGAAATTCTTCTCTTACTCATCTGCGGTAGAGAAAATCAGCAGCAATGGCTAAAACTGATCCTCAGCATGAAAAATGCTTTATTGAAAGGTGGTGCCCTCCCAGCCACCCCTCCTGGTCCTGGGAAGGCAGTGGAGAACACAATCCCTCCTGCCTTCCAACCCTCATGTACCTCACAAGCAGCAGCTCCACACTTTGCATTGGAAAGAAATCATCAACAACCTCCTGGATCCTTCCAAGATAATTTCACTCACAATAAATCAACCCCCTTGGAAAATCAATGCCAGTCTCAGCACTGCCCTGAGTCTCCTGGGGAACACTTTCCTGCCCAAGCTCACCTTCAGCACATGGGATAATATGCCAAGGCCAGCTGGATCTTGCTGGAAAACTGCATTTGGATCACTTTAACCAGGTTTAATTGGTTTTAATTGGTTTAAACACCTTCTAAAATTCATGGTGCAGAGAAATCAAACACTAAAGAAATCTCCAAAGATCCAGTGAGCTGCAGGGAATCAGAGCTGGCTGGAAGGAATCCGAGTGACCAAAGGAACCCAAAACACAACTTCCAGTTTCACTGTACCCCAACAAAGACCTGGTACAACACCTGAGTCCCTCTGGAAAAAAAAAGCCTCAACAACTTAATTTAGATAAGTAGTCCTCTGAGCACCAACACACAGAGGACTGATACCCTGGATCCTGAATAATTTTAGCACCACAGGATTAAGAAAGCAAGAAAAAAACATGGAAGAGGCTTCTCCAACAAGACAAGGCATGTAAGGATCACTCCATCCAACCAGCTGGGCTGCAGCACTGCCATCCTTCCCGGGAAGGGAATGCTTTCCCATTGCTAGCCAGTGATTTACTCCCAGGTGTAATCCTGAAAGAGGAGCCTGGGCAGCCTCCAGGACCTGCTCCCAATGCCTGCCAGTCATCTTGGCAGGATTGATTTATGGGGTGGGCACCTGCTGGGTCTCAAACCCAGTTCAAGTGATGTTCCACACGCCAGGATAAAAAGCTGCTAAGATTCAGCTCGGGTCTATCAAAGCTAGGGATGTCGGTGCCATCGGAGATCACATCAGGAAGCACACTGCACCCCCATTCCCCCTGGAATGATTTTGTATTATTAATTTATACAGGCACTGTACACCCCTGAGTGTCCTGGCTACCAGCTGCGGATTTCCCTTCCTTGTTCTGCATTCAGGGTCATTGAGAGGCAGCATAGAGCTCCTAGAACATGGATTCAGGCATTTCAAAGTACACAAAATAAACCTCTCCCTGCCCTGCACTCTCTGTGGTCAGGCTCTGCCCCTGATAAAAAACACAATCTACTAAAACCCAAGGCTGTGACTTTCCCAGCACTCCTCAGATGCCAACAGCAGATAAACCCAGGCACTGGACACAGAGGAAGTTGATCCTGATGTTTATCATATAATAAGGAACAACCTTTATCTCGCAGAGAAATCCCTTCCAAGGGCTGGGCTGGGATTATTTTGGTTGTTTCTGCAATGTGCCCAAGCTCTGGGTTTGCTTGGAGAGCTGTCTGGGAATCTCACATCCCCTCAGGGGGCTGAGACCAGGGTGAGGGGCAAGAACTCCGGGTTTAACCCAATCCTTGGGATCTCCCTTCGACTTTTCCAAGGGTTGTGGAACCCAAACCCACTGCAGAGCTGCTCGACTGCAGTGCTGCCCTGCTCCCAGCACACTCATCAATCAACACGGGGGAGAAACCTCCATTAATTCCCATTTTAAAGGGGAACAAGAAGCTTTTTCACAGCTCTGGCAGCACAAAACACACCCCAGACAAGGTGCTTCAGCTACCAGCATTGCCAAGGCTCCTGTGTTTACCTTAAGCCACAGGAAGAAAGCCAAAAGCAATTTAAAATAGCTGGGTAAGGAGATGACCACAGGGCCTTCCAGCTACAGGAAATGTGGCTGTTCTTCCCTCACCCTGTTTGGCACATACTGCGTGGTCTGGGCTGTTTACTCTCCCTCACACACAGATAACAGGAACACTCTTTTTTTTGGTGCTGGTTTTCCCCCTGGCCTGGAACACATCCTGCAGCCGTGTTTACAATGCAGAGCGTTATTAGGCTGCAATTCACCAGAGCCTGAATTAAAAAGTTTCATTTCCGAGGAGCTGAAGGCCTTCGTAGAAGGTGGGAGTTGTTTGGAAAATAATAATAAAAATCTTTTAAAGATACCATAATGGTTTTTACTGAAGTCCATGGGAATTTATCAGCAACTCTAATGAACAAAAATTAAAGCAGATGTTTGAAAGCCCAGAAGTTTTAGCTTTAGCTGAGATCCTCATGGGAAAACTTTCCAGCCTGCAGAAACCCCCAAGGGGATGGGAGCTCTTGCTCAGGGCCATGGATAATTCCAGGAGTAATTAATGGATCAAAGTCTCTTTTCCAAAGCAGACTTTGCCTCCGAAGCCACCACCAAGCTTTGCAAAACTTTCCCCTACAGATATCCCTCACGTGGACAAGATAGAGTCAGGATTGTAGTCTGGAAGAAAGAGGCAAAGCGTGTCTTTACAACCCCCATGGACAAAGAGAACACCAAGAAACTGAGCTCCAGCCCTCCAAGCCTTTGGACAAGCTGGAAAGGAGTCCCAGCCACCCTGGCTTACCCAAGGGTGGTCACAGGGATGGGGTATCAGGGACTGGGCTCTCCCAGTCCCCAGCTGCTGTTGGGATGAAGCTCTGAGTGCCACAAGGAACAGCAAAGGCACTCTCAGATACCTGAGAGCTCAGGACATGCTGTGCCTTAGTGCCAGAGGGGAAAGCTGGGCTGGCAGAGGTGGAACACAACATCTCAGAGTCACAGAACCCTGGAATGGTTTGGGTTGGAAGAGACCTTAAAGCTCATCTTGTTCCTCTCTGTGCCACAGGCAGGGACACTTTCCCCTGTCCCAGGCTGCTCCAAGCTCCATCCAACCTGGCCTTGGACATTTCCAGGGGTGGGGCAGCCACAGCTGCTCTGGACACCCTGTGCCAGGGCCTGCCCACCCTCACAAGGATTTCTTCCAATATCAGGCCCGCATTTTCCCTTTTTCAGTTGATTCCACTCCCCTTTGTCCTACCACTCCAGCTCCTGACCAAGAGCCCCTCGTGTATTCTCATACACAGTCTTGTCCTCACCCACCCAAAAGGAGCAGCATGAGAAACATCAACATCCTCTTTTCTCACCACTGCTCCCCCCAAGCCTCAACAACAGCAGCTCGGGTGGTTCAGGACCTCATCCTGCCCAGGTCAGAGCTGGAATAGCCCAGGCCGGCAATGACCAAAGCAATCCCTTGGCCAAGGGGGCTGCAAACACCTCCATGGCCCGAAGGACATCTCCTCTCCGTGAGCAAACAGCTTAACAACCACCCTGTGAGACCTCGCTGGCTTCCCTTCACTCACAGCCTTCTGCACCCCTCGTGTGGCTGTGTCCTCAGCCACATCAAAACCGTGCAATTGTACAGCCTGGAAACGCAGCACATGCATCTGAAAGGAGAGACTGGCAGGAGGATCCAAGTGCTCCCCTGCACAAAGGGCAGAAATGCCAGGGAAAGCTGCCAGCTCAGGGTTGGGTCGAGTTGTGTGCATTGCTAAACCTTGGCCTGACCTATCACAGGATCTGGGGACAGGAAATACTGAAGAGAGCTAAAAATCTCCAGCCTGATCTTCAGATGCAATTGCAGAACTAGGTATGAAGGTCAAGGCAGGCAGATAAGGAGATGAAATAGCTGTGACCTACAATTAATCTACAGCTCATCTGTTCGTCTGTGGAGCCAACGACATCCCATCCTCATCCTGGGACAACAAACAAGCTCAAACCCCAGAGCCTGGGCACAGGAGCTGGGCTGGGAGGTGGCAACTCATTCATGCACACCAACAGCAGCATGTTTGACAGCATCCACACCCCCAGCTCCCAACGTTTAATTTATACATCCCTGGAGAGGGACACAAAGGGGATAAAAAACAGGTAAGCTTTGTTCCACCATCCTCGTTCCCTGCTCCTACTACAGGCTCCTCCATCAGCACGTGCACAAAGGGGATGAACAGCAGAAACTCCTGTCAAAGCCATCACAGCACGTGCAGCTGACCCGGTCCCTCAGAGCTTACTCTGCCTTAGGAGTTTACCTCACCCAGTTCTCAAGGCAGCTCTAATTACACTCAGGCACAGGGCTCTGAGCCAAGAACCGCAGGAGACACAACGGGAATCACAAAGCCATCAGCCCAAGAGCCTTTCCAGTGCTCTCTGTCTGACCAAACCCTTTTCAGTCTTTGCTCCAGACCTCGGGACACGAGGTGGGAATGTACCCTCCAAGAGCATTTGCCATTTCATAGTAAACCAGCAGCATGAGGCCAACACAAGCTTGTTACTGGCCAAGAGCAGAATCTGGGCCATCTGATGTTTTAAACTTATTAATTCAGCTGCAGCTGGTAAAAGCACAGTTCTAAAAAAACGTGTGAATTCAAATAACCGGCTCCCATCTAATCCGCTTGCATCGCTCCCTGCTGCAGTGCAGTTAATTAAATGGTTCTCGTTATAAATCCACTTTCCCCAGAAGTCTCATTAGCCAAATTAATATGATGCATATAGAGCACTTAACCCTTCCAAGAGACTGGTTTCAACAACAGCCTGGCTCTACCTGGCCACTGGAGCATCCCTCTAAGCCCTTCAGAAAGCAGAGGGGCAGACCCAGCATCCAAAAAACAACTCGCTAGCACAAAGCGACCGTAGGAGAACCATCCCACAGCACATCCCACGACACCTCCGAGTCTCTGGAATAAATGCATGATGGAAAGGAGACAGGGAACCATCTCCCAGTGAAACAGACAGTGAAATCTGACTCAGAGAGGCAGAACTCTTCTGGAACAGCCACTGACAGTTCAAAGCACACCCAAAAAGTGGGATAGTGCCCAAGCCCTGACACAAACAGCTGGATACCTGAGCTGGATACCAAAAAGATTCCTTTTTGGGGTACACTAACAGATCACACATCTCCTGTCAGCATCAACCCCCAGCCCAGGCAAAGGGGCTGAAACACATCTCCCATTATTGCTACCAGCCCAAACCTATTGTACAACACTTCAAAGGAGATTCAGAGGTTGTATCGTAACAGCACAAGAAATACATTGCAAAAACTAGGAATTTTAACTACAAACACCAACTTCTAGAAGAAAAGCTATCTCCTGAGTCTCTCCTCTCCAATTCCCTTCCCTTATAACCAGCAACAGCTACAATTGCTCCCATTTACAACAAAAAGCTTCATTTAAATTATTACACCATCCCACAAACACAGACAATTTGCCAAATCAATGGCTTGGCTTTCCTTATCAACACATACAAATTATAAACACTACTCTGGGTTAAAGCAGTGTTAAATCAAGCAGTTCATGAAGTCAAAATAACAGCTCCAGTTTGCCAAGCTGAGAACCTGTAGCTTTATGTGCACAGCCCTGTTTCTAAACGGGACCCCCCAACAATCAGGGAAGCACATCCAAGAGTCGGCTCCTTCGCTGCCATTCCCGAGCGGGTGGAACAGCACGGTGACCGAAGAAAGCACAATTAGTAACCATTAATAAACTGGAGAATCAAGACAACAAAAGTCGAACAACAATCTTCTTTTACATTACAACTCAGTTCAACCTCTTCCAGCCCCTTACCTGTTTTAGGGATTTACAGCGGGAACAGACACCTTGCAGAGCACAACCACAGCATCCGTCGGCTGAGAGGCATCTGCAGCCTAGCAAAGGTCCCGCCCGGCTGCAGGGGGTTATCCATGGAGGTTAAAGTATGTCAAGGCAAACAGGGCACGCTGCCATTCAAGGTGTCTTCACGGCACGTCACAAGAATTCTACCACGAGCACAACACGGCAGCTCCCGAAGCCGACGATGCAGCAGCGGCGGCTTCCTCTCGACGGCCGAAGTCTCCTGCAGCAAACACGGAGTTGTGCTCCTGCACGGGAACAGCCTTCCAAAGCTCAGGAGCCCCCGGGACAGGAGAACTACAGCACACAATGTTTTCGGGCCGCCTCCGGCTTCTCCTCTCCCCATCTGTACTACACCGGGAGCGACTGCGCGGAGCGCGCGGCGGGGCCGGGACGCGAGCAGGGCACATGCACATCCGAGGCGTGTGGAACCACTGGCTTCAAAACCGGTCAAAATAAGGCACTGAGACACCACGCAAAGGTTTAAATTACCGCCTCCAGCTCTCAGGAACTCTTCATCCATTCAGCACTAAACCCACAACTGCTGAAAAGCCCCTGGAGATGGAGGAGCGCCTCGCGTACGGCAGGAAAGGCTTTATTAACAGCATTTAAACACTTTTAAGGACTCATTTCTCTTTTTCTTTTGGCAATTTTGGTGCAAAGGTTTTACGTGCAAGATTCAAAGCAATTTCAAAACTTTTTTTCTTCAAAATTAAAAAAAAAAACAAAAAACCAAGAATCAAAACTAAAGGCAAACATGTTGGGTCAACAAAACAAATCAGAAACATAAAATTCAGGAACTCCAGCTCTTCCAACCAGCGAAGCCCCAGACTTGGCCACCGTTCCGAGGAGCAGGGTGGTGCTTCCCTGCTTCTTGCGTGCCAGCAGCAGCACCGCTGAGCAGAAATGCAGCAAGGGACCCCTTTTTCACTGCAAACACGGGGGCCACAGCAAGGCCATCAACGCAATTCTTCTGACTGGTACCACAGGTCGATCAACGCGAAAGTGTCGGTGCTCTCCCTGCTTCTTGCTCAAGACCCACAACTATCAGCTCAATTGGGCAGCAGCAGCAGGAACCCCTCCGCTGCCAACACAGGGGCCAAACGTTTGTCGTCAATTCACTTCCAGGCAGAAAAACCATTTTCCTCAAAAGAAACAATTTATTTAGAATGAAACAAAATCAGCTCAACTGTGAGCGCATGTTTGAGTGACAGCTACTTTTAAGCTGTGTGAGCCATAAAAAGGGTATTCCTTTACTTTTCCAGCAATCTTGTGTACACAGCACAAAGCAAAGAGGTCATTTTTTTTTTTCCACTTAAAACACGGGCATTGGCATCACAATAGCAGATACACAACTTTTTTTTTTTTTTTTAAAGCTGCCATTTTAGTAAAATGCACAAATACTAAACAGATAAGCTTTCTTCCACCAGGAGGCCCATGTAAATTCCACATAAGCCACAGCTTCTCTTCCCAAAGGTCCATTAGAGCTTGGTATCCCATGCGGTTGTCTTCTGCAGTCCACCAGATTTGCTTGCAGGAGGGAAAAAAAATGTTATTTCAATACAAATGTGTACATCAGATTTGGGGTTTTCCCCTCCCTACGTTATACAGATGAACATAAAGAGCTATGAGGCCTTTCTGAATATTCTACTTGGACTTCAAAAAGCACCAACACCACCCACAGGCACGAAACCTCGGAATGAAGTCGCCTTCTAGGGATAGATGCAAAACAAGCAGTGCAGGGCTTCTTTTTGGACCAGGATTAAACTAGGCTTACAGTACTGATGATTACTCAACCTGCAGTAACACTTGATGGGGCACATTGAAATCATTTAACCAGGAGAAAAGCCAATCGAATTCTTGCTAATTCGGTTGGCTTTTCTCACTGGGTACTTCCTGAAGGCAACTTCTCAACAAACCCATGAAATGTAGTGTTACACAGCTCTTTTGCTCTCGTTTTGCTGCACAGTTCTAACAGCAGATAATGCCAATATTAAAAGGTCAAATCAAAGACACACCCAATATAATTTAAAACTGTTACTATTCAAGTCATATCTCCTAGCCATCTTTTACACACAATCGGAACTGCAGGAAGATGAATATTCAATGAACCATTCTCTGCACCACCCGATCTGCCTTAAGCCTGATACAAAAATCACCTCATCGTTCAGTCTAGCAATCATTGGAATATCTGTCCTGTGGTGCTACAAAGAAATAAACAGGGGATCAAAGGGGAAAGAACCCCAAAAGCTCTAGAGCCACATGGCAACCATTTCTTCCCCTCTGGGTACAGAGCACTCCCCAGGAGTGCTGCCCTCAACACCGTTTTGCTTAGAGCCAGGAACTTTCATTTTCCAAGCCATTTTTCCCTGAGTCCTCAGAGTTTTTGAATTTGTCTTCAAAATTTTGATTCGCTCCTTCCTCCCCATCAATACCTCAGGCCTTTCACCTCAGTTACCATCAACCAGAGGGTCCCCAAACCCACACAAGAAATTAAAACTCGTTCTTCATAAAACTTGGCTCTCCATAGAGGCCAAGAAAGTCGTCATGAAAGTATTCCATCTTTTACATCGTTTTAGGAAACGAAGGAGAGGGCAAGGTTTGTCTGCCTGGCAGTAATGCCCTTTTCTCTCTATAAAGCTGACAAGGCTGTGTTGGTAATTGTGCCTCTAAAACCTCTGGATTGAGGATAACCTCGGTGTTCCCGTGGCTGCAGCTCGGCGGGAGCAAACAAAGCCACTGGCTGGAGGCCAAGGAAGTTGCGCAAAGTTTCCAACTGAAAGAAATAAAACAACAAACTAAAATCCCAAACAAAACTACGAGTCATTTGAGGTTCTTTCCCCAAAGCATAAAGCACAAGGATGAAATGATTCAGGAAAAGGACGTCCTTTTTCCAGGCTAATTCAACACACTAATGAAATAGAAGAACATCAGCTGCACACAAGGTCGGGAGGGAATACTGAGCTCTCACCAGAGCAACGTAATGCCAGACACAAGGAGAGAGCCAACAACTGCTACATCTGGTTTGCTCTACACACAGTGGTATCACCCACAGGCTTCTAAACCTTCAGCCCTGGCCAAGCCAGCTTCAGTGGACAGTTACTCCAATGGGGAACACCTCAGACCAAGGAGAAAAGCACAGCCTGCCCAGCTGCACCGGCTGGGACAGCAGCACGGGAATTCAGTGCCGGCAAAAAAAAAAGCTGCCAAAATTTTGCCACAAGAACCCCCAAAGGGTGTTAAAATCCTTGCTTACAAAACAGAGCAGCAACCACAAATAAACCAGATTCAAAGAAGCAGGTGGTCCATTAAATAAGGAACTAGAAAATCTGGAGTCAAACACAGCCTCGCCCGCTCCTTCTTGCCTTCCAGCACAGCTGTGGCAGGTGGAACCACCGTGACTTTCCAAGGAAAAATGGAAGTGCACCTAGCACGCTCTTCCCAAAAAGCTTCCCAAACCAAGCTGGCTTTGACAAGCCATGTTGACCCCAAGTTTTATGGGTTTTTAAGCAGGTGCCTGCTGCAGATCAGCGGAACAAAATGCTGCTCTCTCAGTGACTTCAAGTGTCCAACACAAACTTTAGTGCTATGTTTTCCCGGTTTGGGGCAGATTTAAATTCCCAGCTGCTCAAGTCTCTTTCCTAGAAAACTCTTGCAAGTGATTTCTTTCAATTGAAATGAGAAAACTCCCTCTGAGTGCAAGCAGCACTTGCAGCATTGATCACCTGCTGACACACAACAGGCACCTGCTCCAATTGAAACATTCTTTGTAGTAAGTGGTAAACACGCTGGATCTTCTTAAACACAGTGAATTGCATTTCCGGTGTCATTCCCAAAAATTCTCATTGTTAATAGTAAGCTGAACAGCTGAGTTCTGCCATATCTTACATTCACATTGAAGGACAACCCAGAAATCCTGGATTTTACCATTAAATTTAAGAGCATTAAATGAGGTTTTCACCTTTTCATTTAGAAAGAAAAGTAGCCATAAAACCAAAATCTGTGTTTAAGACACGCTGCCACATTGGAATTCTCAGTTCATCACAATGTTTGGGATACTGGGTCCACTCATTCTGGGCAGACAGAGGAATCAAAGCCCTCTTAAACCACAGCCCTCTTAAACCACTCTCTGACAAGTGGTTCAGTAACAAAAATTCCTATTTTTGTGACAGAAACTCAAGCAAGTTCAGTTACACCCATAAAATACATTCAAGACATTTCCTCCTTCATCTCTCCACACTTTGAATTTGATTTTTGCCGTGCAAGTTGTAACACAAATCAACTCATGCCTGTATCAATTATCCAAGGAATCTATTGGAGCATGGACCAAGCGAGGCAGCTTCGCTTCTCCGTTGCCCAAATCCCTGAAAACATGGCTAAGTGCAAGATTACATTCTGGGTTTAAGTGCAAGATTACAATTTTGGGGCCTGTAAAGAGATACAGTGAGATTTACACTTCAGTTTAGAAGCTGCTGCAACATCCTTTTGGTTGTTAAACAGTATCACAGAATTAGATCCATTCAGGGACTGAGATCCCTTCTTCCCTCCTAAATGCCTGGATTACCAAAGGTGGCTGAGACAGCTGGAGAAAAGTGCCCAATGATTGGGGAAAAATAGGAAAAATTAACTATGTTATTTGGAAAAAAAGAAACAACCTGCAAACTGTTTCATCCTTGAATCAAAAGAACAAGAGCTCAAACCTCAGCGTCTTGGAGTATTTTTAATATTTCTCCAAGATGCTAAAACCACTTTACTCCAGGTGCCCATGATAAACCTCATGTAATGCCCACTGCACACTGTACCTGAAAAGTCCCTAGCAGACAGCAGTTCCTTGCTATTAACAAAGAGGTAAAATGTTAATGAGAACTTTTATGTAATTAAATTATCACAGAATGAAAAGCATCTCTGGAGAGAAGCACTTACTTGCTCAGTTTGCACTGTGGAATCAGACCCCACTGAACCTGCAACTCTTGAAAAACAAAACAAAACAAAACAAAAAAAGGTAGTAAAACCAAAACCCTCAATATAACTCAAGTGCTCCTTAAAGCACCTCCTCGTTTCCTGCCCACCAGAGTGAGCACAAGACATTCCTGGTTTGCAACAAAGTCCTCAGCTCTTCACCAAACCTCATCACTGCTACAAACCCAAAGTGCACACATGGGATACACCGGGAAATCAGGGAAATACATCTGTTAAAAAAGCCCAGTTTCAGTGCATGCACCTGGGGGGCTGGATGAAAAAGGAATCCCTTTCCAAAAAGGAATTCAGTGTTCTGCTGTGTACCCGAGAGCAGCTGCTGCTCACCTGAAAAACGTCGACCTTGAGCCACGCGACTCAACGGGGAAAGCACTGCGGCTCCCGAGGGAAGGGATCCCAAAGGGCCGCTGGCCTGAGGCTGACATGGAATTTCAAGGACTCAAAAGAGGAGCTGACACCAGTCTGTTATTAAAGTGTGGTTTTCCATTTCCACTGAGTGCCTTAAATCTGGTCTGTTCAGTTTGGAGCTCTCTCGAGGACGAGCTCTTGGGACTTGCTTTAAAATATATGAAATGAAAAAAGGACATGAAATCTAAATTAAGGAGACTGGAGTTTTTCTTTCCCCCCCCTACCCCCCCACCCCAGTTTTTTCTTATTTTTCTATTTTCTGTAAATCAAAGCAGGCTGAGCCTCCCTGCTGTCCCCACTGATAGGGAATTCTCAAAATATCCTATTCACGCTACTCCTAACCAACCTGTCTGGCTTCTACTTTTATAGAAAAACGTAGTAACAGAAAATTGGGCCGGGAAAGTCACCTACAAACAAAGATCTATTTAAAATAACAACAGGGCTGGCTAAGGCTGTATCCCATAGCACCTGGCACACGCTGGAGGGGCTGCATGGAGGAGTAGGCAGGGTTGGGAACAGAACACAAGGGCCTTAGGACGCCCCACGGACAATGATCATGACCAGATAGTCGTCCTCTGATTTGGCCAACGCCTTGGCCGTGGAGTCCAGGAACTGCTGGGAGAAATCGCAGGGTGGAAAGGCGTGCAGGACCCCGCTGTTCTCCTTGTCTTTGTTCCCCCCCACAGGGAGGCTGATCACCCCAGCTGCCTGCTTTTGCTTTAGGTAGGACACCAGATTCCTGAGCGGCCTCTGCGTGGAGGTGGTGGCGGCCTCGGCAGCCCCGGCTGCGGAGCGGTTGTCTGAGGCGCCGGGCACGGCCAGAAGGATGGCGTATCCATTGGGACCCGCCACCTTGATGCGCCGGTTGACCTCGTCCAACTTGGGCTGGTCCAGACGGAGACGTTGGGTGATCTTGAGCTGAGCCACTTTCCCCCCAGTTGCTCCCTCCACGAGGAGGCTGCTGGCGACTCCGAGGTCCCCCTGGAGCAGGTGCATGTTGGACGGGAAGTTGCTGTTCTTCAGCAGAAGCATCCCCTGCCAAGCCAGGCACAGCTTGGGCGCCGCCCCAGCCTGCGCTGCTCCGTCCTGCTGCTGTTTCTGGGGAGGAGGTTTGAGCCGGGACCCTCCGCCACCTCCCTCCGCCGCCCGCTCGTCCTTTTTGGCCGGACTTTTGCACTCCAGGGCGGCGGGGGCCGCGCGATGCTTGCGCTCCCGCTCTGCGGAATTCTTGCGGTCGCGCTTTTCGTTCTGCCCCCGCTCCAGGCTGCCCCGGCGGGACTCCCGGATAGGGGAAGGTCGCTCCAAGAGGAGCAAGCGGGATGAGCGCTCAGGGTCGCTACCGTAACGCTCCCGGCCTCCGAGGAGCTCGGGGCTGCGGTCCGGGGGAGAGGTTGTGGCCAAGCAGTGGCGCTTTCGGGAGGAAGAGGAGCGCTCGCTGTCAGGGGAACGCTCCAAGTGCCGGCCTCCATCCTCCGCCAGTCTCCGTTTCCTAGGCTGATCCCTACTGCTACTGCTCAGCTCCCTCTCCCCGCGGTCCCGCTCCAAGGACCACCCATCCCGGCGGCGCTCCAGGCTTTCCAGCGGGTCATAGGCAGCTGCCCGATTACTCCGGTCCCGCACAGGGGGTGGTGGGGGCACCCACTCTGTCTCGGGATAAAGGTCTCTGTCCCGGTCTCTATAGAGCAACGGTGGCGTCCTGTCCCGGGCCCCCCGGAGAGGGTCAGGGGGGGCTCCCCGGTGAGCCCCAAAAGCAGCCGCCTCCGCCACAAGCTCGTAATGAGCCGGGGGCGGCAAGGGCAGGGGCTGCAGGTAGGGCTGCTGGTACCGATGCTCTGTGTCGGCAAAGTCTACGCGGAGCCGGCGATCCGGCCCCCCCAAGGGGAACCCCCGCATGTGGGTGCAGGCTGCCTGCGCCGCGTCCAGGCTCTCGTACTGGATATAGGCCCAGGAATCCCCTTTGCGGTAATCGATCGTGCGAATGGTGCCAAAACGATCAAACTCCCTGGCCAGGGCGGCCAGGGGCACCCAGGGCCCCAGGCCGCCCACCCAGAGCCGGGTGGTCGGGGTGGCTTTCCCGTACCCGATCTTGATGGGGTTGCGCAGCAGCACCTTCCCTGACATGGCCAGCTTGGCCCGGTGCGCCATGTCCAGATTCTCAAACTTAAGAAACCCATAGGTGCTGGTCTGCCCACGCCCCGGCCTCTTGATGTCCACCTCAGTGATGACCCCAAAACGGTCAAACGCTCGCCGCAAGTCCGACTCGCTCACGGTGATGTCCAGGTTGCCCAGGAACAGCGTGCGGTTGGCTCTCTGGTCATCCTCAGGGCTGATCTCCTCCTCGGCGGCCGCTCCAGCACCTCCTCCTCCTCCTCCACGGAATCCCCCGGCCGCCGCCACGCCGGCCACCCGCTCCAGCCCGTAGGCCGGCCGCACCCGCGCCTCGTAGAAGCTGCCGTAGTCCCGCTCCCTCTCCAGCTCCCTCGGCAGCGGCGGCGGCGGCGGCAGCCGGCCCAGGGCGAGCTGCTGCAGCCGGTAGTCCCGGTATCCCAAAGCTCCGCCGCTGCCCGCGGGGGACAGCGCCCGCTGCGCAGCCCCGGCCGGCGGGTGCCGCACGGCCGCCGCCACCGCCCCGACCGCCGCCGTGCCGTAGGGAGACTCCTTGTCCAGCAGCGCCGGGGAGCGGCTGCTGCGGCGGCGGCCGCTGCCCCCGCCGACATAGACGGCCTCGATCTTCAGCGGGCGGTCGTAGAGCACGAGGCGGCCGCGGGCGTGCTTGGCGGCGCGCGCGTCCTCGGGCCGGCGGAAGTTGACGAAGGCCACGCGCTCGTCGGCGGCGCCGGCCCCGGGCGGCAGCCGGCTGATCTTGACGCTCACGTCGCCGAAGCGCTTGAACTCGTGGAAAAGCCCGTCCTCCACCGCCTCGTCGCTCAGCGCCGAGCCCAGCTCGCTGATCTTCAGCGTCTTGTACTCGCCGCCGCCCGGCTCCGACGAGGAGGAGGAGGAGGAGGCGGCGGCGGCGGCCGCCCGCGATTCGCCGCCGCGGCTGCTGCTGCTCCGCGACGCCTCCGCGGTTTTACCGCTGTAGCCGTGCCGGCCCCCGCCGCCCGCGGCCGCCGCCGAACCGGTCTCGTACTCGCGGCTGCCGGCGCGGCCGCCCTTGTCCGCGTGGGCGCCGCGCCGGCCGCTCCCGCTGTTGCTCTCGCCGGACGCCGCCGCCGCTTTCCCGCCGTTGGAGCCGCCGCCTCCGCCGGACGAGCCGCTCGGCTTCTTGCTGCCGCGCGAGGAGGAGGAGGAGGAGGCCGAGTCCTCGCCGCCCCGGGAGCGCTTGGCCTTGGCGGGCGAGCGCTCCTTGCCCTTCATGGCGGCGGCGGCCGCGCTCCCGCCGGGCCTCCCCGACCGCCCGCTCACGCACCCGCCGCCATCTTGGGAGCCGCGCCGGCAGCGCGCACCGCCCCCCCGCGCCCATTGGCTGCCCGGGGCGGTGCCCTTGCCCATTGGCTGCCGCCAGCGGGGCGCCCCGCCTACCTGGTGGCGCTGCGCGTTCTCATTGGTCCGCTGCGCTGTCGGTCTGCCAGCCAGCCCCGTGCTCCCGCGGGGGGGGCGGGAATTGCCGCCGTCGCGCGCCTCCCAGCACCGCTCGCTTATTGGGCAGTTAAAAAGGGCGCGGCGATCTGATTGGACGGTTCAACCTGTCAATCGTGGCAGTTCAACCATGGGAGAATTTTCTCTGCCCATTGGACACTGGGCCGAACCTACCTCCGCCTTTTGATTGGCTCTCCTACCTGCCAGTTACAAAAATCGGTCTGCGGCCCCACCCAGCCCTTTGCCATTGGCTCTCTCGCGTAGATGTGAGTTCCCGTCGTGCCCCTCAAAATCTCGCGAGTTTCTCTGTCCCTGCCCCCTTTCCTCATTGGCCAACCCATGGCGCTGTTCTGATTGGCTGGTCCCTGCGCCGCTCACTCAGGAGTGCTCCCTGCCCCCCAACTCCACTCCCGGTTTATCATTGGGTGAGAAAATGTCCCTAGGCGTCTGATTGGGTGCAGAGGGCAGAGGGTTGATTGGTTAGGACTAAAGTCAATCAGAGTTGTTCTCGCTCCGATTGGTTGGCGCAGGAGGCGGGGCGGTCCCCGGCAGAGCTCGCGGTGCGGCGGCGCCTGAGGGCTCAGAGCGCGGCTGGCTGTGGTGCGGAGCGGAGCTGCGGGAGTGCTCCCTCTCCCTCCCCTCAGCGCGCCAGTGCGCCCGCCGGGCTGTGCTGAAGCCACCGCGAGCGGAGAGGAGAAATCTTGGCTGCATTCGATGCCTGTCTCAGCCTTTCCCTGTTTCCTTGTGCGTGTCCACAGCAGGAAATGCAGGGAAGCGCTCCCCGCGGCTGCGGGATCCCCGCAGCTCTGGGGCTCCCCAGAGCCGGGCCCGCGCTGCTCTGCCGGGTTTGGAACCCTGAGTAGCTGCAGGGGCTGTCTCGGGCACGGTCACGCCTTGCTCGGGGCCGCCAAACCCCTTTAAATATTTCCCGTATAAAGCTTCACATCACACTGCTTGTCCTGATACATTCTTGCTTTCACCCCCGGTCCCGTGTTTCCGTGGAGAGTTGGAGCTCGGAGGTTCTCGGAGATGGAGAAGAGGTTTGGGTTCGGTCTGAGGTGAAGGAGCCTTCACGGTCTCGGGGTCAGGGAATCCCAACTCCCATGGAGCAGGAACGCCTTTAATCCCTTTATTTTGTGAGGATCCCTCTCTAATCCCTGTATTTTGTGAGGATCCTGCTGCCGCCTGGGCCCCTGGGTGCTTCCTTCTCTTTCTCCTGCTCTGCTCTGCCTATGGGAAATGTAGATGGGAGAAAGAAAAATTCAAAGGGGGAGAAAAGTGGGGCAGGGCTGGGTCCCACAACCCTGCTGGTACTGCTGCTCCTGCATCCTACGATCCCATAAATCATCCCCCTAAACCCTAATTTCCGCCAATAAAACCATAATGTCAACACCCAAATTCCAATTTCAGCCTCGACACTCCAATTTCACAACCAAATCCCAGGTGGATTCCCCCAAACCCCAGTTTTGCACTCCAAACCCTCATTTCAGCCCCTCCAAGCCCTTATTTCTCCACCCAAATCCGAAATTCATCCCCCAAGCTTTAATTTCCCCGCCTAAGCTCCAATTTCACACCCCAACCCCAATATCTTCTCTCCAAACCCTAATATCACCCCCTCCTATTCCATTCTTCAAACCCCAGTTTCATACTCCAACTACTCATTTCACTCCCTAAATCCTAATTTCATCCCCTGTAACCTAATTTCACCCACCAAACCCTCACTCCATTCTCCCAAATCCTAATTCTGACATCCCAAATCCCAATTTCTTCCCCCAAGCATGAATTTCACTCCACCAGATCCTGATTTTATGTCCTAAACCCCTATTTTCACCCCCCTAAACACTAATTTCATGCTATCAAACACTAATTTCACCCCCTCAAACCCCAGTTTTACCTCTCAAACCTCAATTTCACCCTCCAATCTCTGATACCATTCCACAAACCCCGATTTCACTCTCCAAACTCTTAGCTTCACCTTCTAAACCCCAATTTGATTCCCCCCTCCACCTCCCAATTTCACCCTCCCGATTTTAATTTTCACCCCTCAGGGCTAAGTGGAGAATTATCCAGTCGTTCTTCTCTAACCACAGAGAAATCCAGCAGTTCCTGAGGAGGAATTCCCCGGAACTACACTGGAGTGGGAAGGATTCTGTGGAAACCCGCGATGCTCCGGCTCCTCTGAGCCGTGTTTGACAATGTGGCTGCAAATCAGGAGAGCAGGAGGCACAACTGGGTGCAGTGCCCTCCCGTCTCTGTGTCACCCCAGGGAAATCCAATCTCTCCCGGGAGTTAATCCAGCCCAGGGAGGATGGAATTGGATTGTTTTAGCAGCGGCCATTAGGCTGAGCCTGTCCCTGTCCTGTTGTCTTCTGGCACAGGGACAGAAGCTCCTGAAGTCGTGGGAGGGTTTCAGTGGTGGGTAAGTGGCTGATTGTGAAATCATTCAAGGCTGGAAAAGCCTTCCAAGGCCATCGAGTACAACCTGTGCCCACCTTGTCACCAGCCCAGAGCACTGAGCACCACGTCCAGGTGTTCCCTGAACACTCCAGGGATGGGCACTCCAAACCTCCATGGGCAGTTCCAAGGCCTGACCACCTTTTCCACGAGGAAATTCTTCCTGGTGTCCACCCTGAGCCACCCCTGGCACAGCCTGAGGCTGTTCCCTCTCCTCCTGTCCCTGTTCCCTGGGATGAGATCCCAAATCCCCCCCAGCTGTCCTCTCCTGTCAGGGAGTTGTGCAGAGTCAGAAATTTCCCCTGAGCCTCCTTTTCTCCAGGCTGAGCTCCTTTCCCAGCTCCCTCAGCTGCTCCTGGGGCTCCAGACCCTTCCCCAGCTCCGTTCCCTGGACATGCTCCAGCCCCTCAGTTTCCTTCCTGTCATGAGAAACCCAAAAGTGAGCCCAGGACTGGAGGTGTGGCCTCAGCAGTGCCAAGAACAGAGGGACAATCGCTGCCCTGGGCCTGCTGGACACTGCTCCTGATCCAAGCCAGGTGCCTTTGGCCTTGCTGCCCCCTGGGCACACCTGAGCTCGTGTCCAGCCACTGTCACCAGCATCCCCAGGTCCTTTTCCAGCTTTCCAGCCACTCTGCCCCTGGCCTGGAGCGTTCCATGGGGATGTTGTGACCCAAGGGCAGGATCCAGCATTTGGCCTTGTTGACCCTCACACCGTTGGCCTCAGCCCATGGATCCAACCTCCCACTTTCCTCTGCAGAGCCTTCCTGCCCTCCAGCACATCCACAGACTCATTCAACTTGGTGTTGTCTATGAACTGAAAAGGGTGCCCTTGACCCCCTTATCCAGACCATGGATAAAGGGATTAAATGGGACCAGCCCCAATCCTGAGGCCTGGGGAACCCCAGTAGTGAGTGGCTGCAAGTGGATGTTGAACACAGGATCCCAGACTGCTTTGGAAAGGACCTTCAAGCCCATCCAGTGCCATGCCCTGCCATAGGCAGGGACAACTTCCACCAGCCCAGAGTGCTCCAAACCCCATCCAACCTGGCCTTGGACATTTCCAAGGATCCAGGGGCAGCCCCAGCTGCTCTGGGCACCCTGTGCCAGGGCCTGTCCACCCTCATAGGGATGAAACCCTTCCCAATATTCCATCTAACCTTGCCCTCTGGCAGTGGAAGGCCATTCCCTCTTATGCTGTCCTAATAGGCCCTTGTCCCCAGTCCCTCTCCAGCTCTCCTGAAGTCCCTTTAGTCCCTGGAGGGGGCTCTAAGGTCTCTGCAGAGCTTTCTCCAGGCTGAGCATTCCCAGCTCTCTCAGCCTGGCTCCGTAGTGGAGATGCTGCAGTTCCCTCAACAACTTCATGGCCTCCTCTGGACTCACTCCAACAATTCCACATCCTAATGGTGGGGGCAGCAGAACTGGATGCACCATGATATTTAAGTACAGGCCTTGGAGTGACAGGAATTGTGTTTGGAACATAACAGCGAGTTTCTGAAACTGAGATTCTTCTGTGGAACAACCTGAACCCAGCAGGCGTTTCAGAGCCAGACCTGCAGTGATTTGGGAGCTCGGTGTGTGTGGATGATCATCGGGAAGCTGAGGGAGACAGGTGCGGTTGGGTGGATGTGGTCAGACGAAGTGACACGAGGTGTGTGGGAGGAGCCGTGGCTGATCTGTGGATCTGTCACACGGGCTTGTCCCAGCTGCTGCTCCTGGCTGGATCCAGCTGCTTCCTGTGGAGACACAGCTAAAGCTCAGGCATGATGCTTTCCCTCTGGAAAAGTTGTTATTCTGTCAAGATGGTACTGTTTTACAGCAATTCCAGAGCTGCTAGAAAGGGTTTTGGAGGCCAGGTTGGAGTTGACTGAGGAATGAGACCCAGCATGTTTTAGGGAGCAGAATATCCCAGGATACAATTAGAAAGTATAGCTGCAGTCTGGATCAGATGCCCCCACATCCCATGCAGAGATCCCTCCCCTCCAGCTCCTCTCTTGGTTTGGCTTGGGGGGACCTTAAAGCTCATCTCCTTCCACCCCACCTTGCCCTGCTGTGGGCAGGGGCACCTTCCACTAGCCCAGCTTGCTCAGAGGAGCTAAGGAATCCCTCAATGAGGTGAGAGAAGAGTGCACAGAAAACTGTAATGTGCCATATTCCAGCTTCATCTGAAATTTTTTAGTTACAGCTGGTAAAACCTGGCAGAGTTCCAAGGCTAGAGAGGAAATGCATCACTTGTTAAAGTGATAGAGACTTCTGTCTCCAAGGTCCTCTCCTTTCCCCAATGGTACCTGGGGTTGGGAGAGAAAGACAGGGATTAAAATTCCTCAGCAGATGAGTCACAGGCTAAAAGACACCTTGGGGAGGAGCACTGGGCCACATCACCACAGGAACGGGCCCTTCTGATAGACATTTAATCTGATTTCACTCCTGAACTGCTCCTTCCAAGGGGAGACTTCTCCTCCTGGATTTTTCCACCTCCACATCAGCTGCTGGTGATGTGGATCTCTGTGGATCTGTACGGATCTCTGTTCAGTAGTGCTGGTGTGTTTTGGAGCAGGTTTGGTGCTGGGAAAAGGCAGCGCAGCACCGGGAAGGAGGTCTGGAGAGGATCACGTTTGTCAGACCATGAAAAATGATCTGGCACAAGCAGGAATCTTCCCCTGGGCCCAGGCTGGAGAAGGAGCGCTGTGCTCTGCTCTGCCTGTGCTTAGATAAAAGTGTATGAATAATTCAGGTGCCAGATGGCCCTTGAGCCCCTGGCCTAGATCTAAACATCTAATTACAGCTGGTGTCCCTGGGACTTGGGCATCTGAGTCCCTCTGCGGAGCTGGGCTCATCCCGCAGGATACTTGGGTGTTGCAGAACCACAGAAACTGGCCATTCCCTGCAAAAAAACCCCAAAACATTATCTTGGGGCTTAACTGTGTGTTTTCCTTTCCAAACCCAGCTGGAGCAGAGGAGCAGGTGTGTCTGATGGAGGAGGAGATGCAGTGGGCTCCTTGGACGGATTCCAGAGCTCCCACTCCAATCCCACTGATCCAGGCAGGCTTGCTAGCACCTCTGCTGGGGAGGCATTTCCCTGTTTGCAGCTCTGCATTCAGACGAGCTGCAGAGATGTGCTCGTATCCCAGCTGGCTGTTGGAGACATGGAAATCCATTAGCTCCACTTAGGCGAGGCCACAAGAGCCCTCCCGGGAGCGGAGCTGCCACGCTCTCCGACCCGGAGCCGAGGCGAAGCTTTCCCTGGAATGGTGGCTGCGATCCCCGCAGTGGCCCGGACCTCGCCTTGGCCAGCGGAAAAGAACCTGGAGAACATCCACGCTGCGGGATGCCGGGGAGGTTTGGCAGCGAGCAGGGAGGCGGCACCTCGAGGAAAGACGGGAGGGAGCGGAATTCTCTCCCCTCCGCCGGGAAAGCGCTGCCCGGCGACGTGCGATGGAGAGACAGCTTCGGGGCTCCTCACCCCTGCTTGTGCCGTGCCCGGCTTAAACCTCTGCTAAAGACAAGCACGTGTTGCCGTCAGCTCTGCTCAGCATCGTCCCCGAGGGCTTTGGGGACGGCTTTGGGTCCCCAAGCAGCGGGTTCTGCGGAGCATCCTTAGCACCAGCAGCCCCTGACAGCCCGCGGCTCCCCTGCCCCGTACCCCCGGGGATGCCGGGGCTCTGCCCGCAGAGCAGGGAGAGCAGAGCAGGGCAGGCAGCCCCTGCCCGTCCCGCTGCCGGCAGAGGGCAACGACAGCCCGTGAATTACCGGCTCTGATCCGGCCCTGTCGCCGCAGCCCAGCCCGAGACCCTCTGCCCTGGCTCCTCACTCCTCTCCTCTCCTTCTTCTTCTCCATTTCGTCTCTTTTCCTCTGCTGCGTGGGGAGGGCTCGAGTTTAATAAGTAATGAAGGAATTTATGGAGCCATTAGCACGGTAATTGTTCGCTTTCCACCTAATATTCAGAGATTAATGGAGAGGGAAGAATAAACCCCCAAAGTACAGGGAGAATTAAGG
Organism: Certhia americana; assembly: GCA_018697195.1. Taxonomy (NCBI): domain Eukaryota; kingdom Metazoa; phylum Chordata; class Aves; order Passeriformes; family Certhiidae; genus Certhia; species Certhia americana. The sequence continues at coordinate 5,326,949 of JAGMWU010000028.1, forward strand.
TAGGACCAGGGATTGCATTGCAGAGCCACATCCTGCTCTAAAGCCCTGTGTCCTGAGGAGACCTGGAGCACGGACATGAACACAGAATTCCAGAGCTTTGTTTTGGTGTTTTCCTCCCAGGGACTTGCTGAGAATAACCCCACTCAGGGTGGTGATGTCTGTCGGGTTTTGGGTACCCAGCCCTGCTCCCTCATGGCCGTGCCCTGTGGTTGCTCCTGCAGGGATGCAGCCCGAGGAAGCCAAGCGGAGCCCTGGGAAGCTGCTCACATCCACGGGCTTCAGGTGGATCTTTGGCTCTGCTCTGTCTCCGGTCCATCTGCCCCCTGCAAGCTGCTGCCTTTGCCTTCCAAGCGTTACCTGTGCTCAGAGGAGCCCAAATTTACCTCCTGCTCCCCCACAGACCCTTCCCCCGAGAGGCAGGGGTCTGGTCCAACCCCACGCTGTGCCTCGGTCTCTCCCCACGCTCGGGAGGAGCAGCAGGGCCCAGAAGGACTCGGCCCATCTGTGCTCCCACCGCGATCCCGGCAGGCAGGCGCCTTTAAACACTGGAGCCTCCGCTGGAGCCATTTCCATGTCACCACACGGTGACACGGCCAGCAATGACGGGCGAGCTGGGGCCTGCTGGGCAGACACCAAACAGGTGGCAGCTCTGGAGGGGGGCCGTCGCATAACCACAGGTGTCCAAAACCACCCGAACACCAGAGACTTCATCCCAGCAAGGGCTCTTGGCTGCCTTTGGCAAAGGATTCTCCTTGGATAGGGAGAGGGAGGGAAAATGGGGGAGACTCCCCCCAGCCCTGCTCTGGGCTATAACGTCACCGCTGCGTGTGACGTGTTTGCAGGACAAGTGGCACTTTCTCCAGGAGGGAGAGGCAGGGCTAAGGATGCTCTGAGGAGCCAGACAGTGAGACCAGCACCGAGACCTGTGCCCTTCCCTGTGTCCCAGGGGGGAGGAACAAGGACACAACCTGCGGCAAAAGACATTTTCCAACCGTTTGCACAAGCAGCCAGGAAGGGAGGCACTGGGCAGAGCCTGCAGAGTGCCGGGCTCTCACACAGAGAGATGAAGGAGATGGCCCCGGGAGACAGCTCCATGTGCCAGGCAGCTCCAGGCACCTCACACCTCTCTTCCACACCTCTAAGGATCATCCTCATCTCCTTTGTCTTCTGGGTGGTGTGTCAGTCTGGCAGCTCTTCCCTGTGACAGGCTTCAGCTGCGGGGGGAGTGGAGCATGCCATGCCAAGCAGCACATCCTCCCCTGTCCCTGTCCCTGTCCCTGTCCCTGTCCCTGTCCCTGTCCCTGTCCCTGTCCCTTCAGGGCCTTGCCTGCAGCCCTGGAGGAGAACAGACCAAATCTTCCCGATGTCTTCCTTCCTCTCCAGCACCTTCCCAAGTGCACAAGTTGGTGTGCTGAGATACTTCACCCCAGGGCACAGGTGAGAGCCCAGAGAAGGTTCCTGGGATGCCTCAGCTCTGAGGACACATGCTCACCAGAAACTCCAGGACTTTTCCTAGGTATCTGGCCTTCCCACCCCTGTGATGCACAGGCAGCCCAAAACTGGTTTTGGTTTCTCATCCTGTTCACCCACAGACACTTTTCCACCTCCTCCTAACCAGCTCCAGTGCCTCAGTTTCCCCACACTTGGGGGGTTCAGGGAGCAGTTTTTCCATACGTAGGGGTGGGTGATTCCCCCACCAATTCCCCATCACATCCCATCTCAGGTGCTCCAGCATGGATTCATCACGTCTTTGTGTCACCAGGAGAAGAGAAAAATGGCAATTAAAATAAATCAGAGGCTGGCAGCTCCATTTGTCATCTCGAGGGGAACAGTTCCAGCCTGGATGGGGAAAGAACTCAGGCAGGAGACAATCAATAAGGCCCTTAGGTCTGTAAGGAGACACCCACCAACCTTCAGTCAGGGCCCCAAAGTCAAAACCTCTCCTGACTTTGCCGCTGGAACAGTGTTGGACCTGGGGGAGGGAATGTGCAAGTTCAATTCCCTCAAGATCTTGTGTTTCCAAGCCAACAGCCCTGGGCAAGGTTGTGCTGCTCAAGGAGATCCTTCTCCAGGTGTAAGGGGATCCTCCACCCTATGGAGGAGTTGTGAATAATTCATGGTGCTGGCTGGTGGCACAGCTCCTGGCCAGACCTGGGCACTGAGGGCTGCTCTTAAGAGGGGGGTTTAGCCTAGGAATCTCCAAGGAACAAAGGAGTCATCTCATTTTTGGAGGACTGGGAGCTGGGAAATACTTTGGGACCTCAATCCCAACTGATGCAAAGAGCAGTGTCACTCTGGGCCACCCTGGTGATTCACACCCACCAAGCTTCATCCCCATGGTGGCTCCATGCTCTTCATCTTCACCTGCCACTCATGTCTCCTCATGGATGTTGCATTATGGATTGAATTCCATGCTTTTCCATCCCTCTAGGTGATCCATCAGCAGGTCACTTCCAGAAGGGCTGGGCTCAGTCCAGCACCTCCTCATCCACTCCCAGGCTCCACAGGGACAAGGACCCAGCCAGGCTGTCCTTGTCCAGGCAGAGGCACCAGGAAGTTACTCCCAAAGGAGAGCCATGAAGGACAGGGTGGTGTCACCACAAACCTGCCACAGGCAGGCTGGAGGAACCCACAGGGTCTCCATAGGTTGGGTTCCAGTCCTACCCCATCAGCAGGATGGGAGATCCTGATGGAAAAGGATCTTGTTTTAGAGACCCATAGAGCTCAACATGTGGCTTTATGCCATGTGGGGACAGTTCACAGGCACGGGAAGGTGGCTGAGCAGCCCTGCAGCCTCCTCCTGCCCTGGGATCTCCGTCATCTCCATCCCATCTCCATCCCTCCTTCTTCCCCTCTAAGCTGTGATAAATCCTGTGGGTCTTTATCAAAAACCATTTTGTACATTTGGTTCCTGGAGCTCCTTCAGCCATGGACTATGAATTCTTGCTAAATATATATTTAAGGCAGTCGTGGGGATATTTTTAAATGACCCCTGAAGCTATTTCTGCTTAATTTCCCTCACTTTTTCTCTGTGTCTCTCCCTCATCTTCTCCTTCAGAGAGGACGAGAGCTCATTTTCATCTCTCCTGTCTGAGAGATGGGGTGCCTGACTGGCTGAGGACAAAAAACAGCCCAGAAAAGAGCAGACAGGACTGAGCAAGAATAGCAACAGGGCTAGCCCAGGGCAGAGTGCGGCGGGGTCCAGCCCCCCTCTGGCTTCAGGGTGCTGCTAACCACCAGGTAAGAGCACTCAGGGTGGAATATTCCCCCCTGCAGCCTTGCCTAGGCATCAAACAGGGCTTTCAGAACCTCTGTAATCTTATATTAGATTAAACCTACACAGTCAGGATGAAATCTACTCCTGATGCTTGGGACCAGCCCCTGCTCAAAGGCAGAGGCACATCCCAGCCTGCCGTGAGAAAACAGCGAGTCCAGCCATAGCCCCAAACCCAATTTATTTTCCACCTTGGGCCAAGCTCTTTCTCTGCTTTACATCTCAATTTTCTCATCTGACACCTGTGGAAAATCACCCGTTCCTGGAGCTAATAATGCCCCGCAGATGGAAGAGGTTATTTTCCAAAGCAGCCCTCGGGGGGAGGGCAGTGTGTGTGTGTGTGTGTGTGTGTGTGTGTGTGTATGTGTGTGTGCACACATGGGTTAGTGCACTGAAACACTGCCAGGGGAGAAATACAAACCACTGCAAAACCCCAGGCTGGTGCTGAAAAAACAAATGAAACCTGTTTAACCCTTTCATCTCCGCCCAGTCTCCTGCCCCTGCTGATGTCCTTGAGAAACCTTCATTCATCTCGAGCCATTGGCTCTTTCATTTTCCCCGCAGGCGTGATTCGCCCTTCCAGCCCTGCCCCTCACCCTTCCCGTCCATTCCTTTCGCGGGTGATTAATTCCCAGCCCTTCATTTCACCCACCACAGCCGCCTCCCCCTCATGCTGACCCTTTTGGTTTGGGCATTTCTCAGGTGTCCGTGGGGATTTTGGCTGCCTCCTTTGGACAGAAGGATAGAATCCTGGGAGAAGCAGGATTACCTGCTGGCTTCCAGCAGGAAAGGGGGAATGCTCCTTTGTTCCTGGTTTCTTCACCACGGCTTTCCATCTCTACCTCCCCCCAAATTTCCTTACCTGCAACTCACCTTCAGCCTTTTTTTTTGCACTTCCCTGGCTGCTCAGGCATCTCCAAACCTTGTGAGTTTTGAGCTCACAAAGAGTGTAAACCAGAAAATGGGGATCCCACTGAGGGAATAGAGGCCCACCCTCCCAGGGAGCTCCCCCAGCCCCTGTGCCCAGGGCAGGATTTTAACCTGCACCTGCATCGTGAAGGTTTCACTGGTGAGGTTTATGCACCAGAGTCCAGCCTGGATTTCCATTAAAGCCCCTCCAAATTTTCCTACAGGCAGGTGGAGTAGCACAGGTGCAGGAGCAAATCCAAGGCCTGAAGATACTCAGAGCTTCTATTTTTCTTCAAATCTCTCCAAAATGCTGTAAGAGACCCTGGCTGCTCTTTTTTGGTGCAAAACGACCCCAAAGTAAAGGCTGCCAACCATCGGGTTCTAATCACGGTAACCACCACTGACACACTCAGAGCATTCCCAGCAGACCAAACTGGGTGAACTGGTGCAGTCTCTTCCTCCCTGGGCTCTGCCTGCATGCTCAGCATTTGGCACTGAGGTAGATTCTCACACCTCAGTCAAATGCAGGCTGGAGCTGCTGGAAGGGTTTGGCTGTTGTTGGAAAAAGATCTCCCCAAATCCTGGCTGGGAGATGGGACAGAAGAGCTGAGGATAGGAAACTGTGGCTCACTGTAAAGCTTCTCAGCTGGGATCCTTTGAAAGTCCTGTTGCACATTCAGTCCTGGAGAGTCTCCATCAACTCCTCTATCTGTATGTGAGCACAAATCATCCTGGGTGGATCCAGGGTCCTGATCTGTCAGGAGCTCGGCAGCATCCATGAGCTTCAGGCTGGCAAATGGAGGTACAGATGGGGTGAGATGCTCCGAAATGCCCCTCAGAGGGGGAGCCTGACCCCAGGAGACACCCAGGACATGGAGAGGAGACGCTACAGCTTCAGAAAACATTTTATCAGGTGAATGTCAAGTGCCACAACCTGGACACTGGATCTAACCCTTCCCTCCTGTGGCCAGGTCGGTCACTGGGACTGCCCCCAGTGAACCCTTGGAGCAGCCAGCCCGGCTGCCAAGAGCTCTGGGAAGGTGGATTGCTTCCAGATGCTCTTGGGGGAGGTCCAGGACACCCAGAGCTGCTGCAAGCCAGAGCTGGGCATGTGGCCCGGAGCAGAGCCAAGTCATAGCTCCTGCCATGCTCAGAGCAGTGTGGGTGTGAGAGATGGAGTGACAGAGAGGCCAAGGGAGGAAAACAGGGAAATTACCTCGGTCACTATTTATAGCATCACTGGCCAGGTCAGGCCAGGGATTGTCCTGCTCTGCTCCAGTCCTGGGGCACTTTAGGGTGGCACAGTATAAAAAAAGATGTGAAACCATTGCAGGGCATCCAATGGAGGCCACGAGGATGGGGAATGGAGGGGCCTAATGAGGAGGGGCTGAGGGGTCTTGATCTGTTCAGCCTGGAGGAGACGAGGGAAGACCTCACTGGTGTCTTCAACATCCTCCCAAGGGGCAGCAGAGGGGCTGCCCCATCTCTGCTCCCTGTGACAGGGACAGGACCCAGGGAACAGCTGGAGCTGTGCCAGGGGAAGGTCAGGCTGGGTATCAGGGAAAGGTTCTTCTCCCAGAGGGTGCTGGGCACTGCCCAGGCTCCCCAGGGAATGGGCACGGCCCCAAGGCTGCCAGAGCTCCAGAAGAGTTTGGACAATGCTCCCAGGGATGCACAGGATGGGATTTTGTATTGTCCTGTGTAGGGCCAGGAGCTGGACTCAGTGATCCTTGTGGGTCCTTCCCACTCAGAATATTCTGTGATCCTCTCTCCCCACTTTTATCCCAGGCAAACTGGGTCTCCTTTGCATGTCAGTGGGACCGGCGTGCTCAGAGCCACAGTGACATTGCACAGCTGGACAGAGGTGCTCTCCAAGGGCACTGGGAGACCTGGGGACACAGACACCGCTGGGACACTGAAGTGAGCAAGTTCTTCTCCCTTGAGGACCAGCATCCATCCCTTCCCTGGTTTCCCAGGGAAGTTTTACCAGCACCCAGAGGCACTTTGGAGCCCTGAATGCCCCCTATACCCCCTGCTGCTTTTTCTTCTCACCCACCTCTCCCACTCCAGTTTTTCCCCCCAGAACTGATGGTCTCCCATGGCACACCGTGGCCTCCCAGCCCTTCCCTCTCAGTGCTGCTGTTCCTACTAAGGGTGCTGGTGGCACGGTGAGCTGTGTCCAACCACCCAGTGTGTCCCTGGCACAGCCTGCACAGAGACCTCACAGCTCACCTCAGTGCTGAGCAGTCAGTGAGGAGTTGGCAATGAGCAGTGACAGCCCCGTGCCCTCCCCAGGCCAACGGCTCAGTGGGACAGGCTGGGTTTGGGGGATTGGGTTTGGGGGCTGCTGCACCATCGGGGGCTGCACTGATGCAGAGGTGGCAGTTGGGTATGTTGCTAAATGTGACACCGGCTGAGAGAGCTGGGAATGTTCAGCCTGGAGAGGAGAAGGGTGTGTGGAGACCTCACAGCACCTTCCAGGATCTGAAGAGGCTACAGAGAAGCTGGAGATGGACCCCTCATCAGGAACTGGAGGGACATGACAAAGGAGAATGGGCTCAGACTGCCAGAGGGCAGGGATAGATGGGATATTGGGCAGGAATTGTTCCCTGGGAGGGTGGGCAGGCCCTGGCAGGGTGCCCAGAGCAGCTGTGGCTGACCCTGGATCCCTGGCAGTGTCCAAGGCCAGATTGGATGTGGCTGGGAGCAGCCTGGGATACTGAAGGTGTCCCTGTCATGGCAGGGGATGGAACTGGATGGGCTTTAAGGTCTCTTCCAACCCAAACCATCCCAGGAGTCCCTGACACTGGCACAGGTGACCATGCAGCGTGACGGGGGCAGAGGGAATTTGGTGAAGCTCAGCCAGGGGCTGGCAGCCCACGCTGAGGGGACTTGACTGGGACCCCCAGCAGGGTCTGGATGAGGCTCTGAGCTGCCCAAAGAGAAGAGAGACCCCCTCCATGGGTGCCCACCCAGGGCAGGCTAAAGAAATCCCTGGAGAACCGGGAAGCTAAACAACAGGGCGATAGGCAGAAATGAAACAAAATCCCATCCTGGGCTAATCCAGGTCCTGCTCCAGCCTCAGGCTGCCGTTCCCCATGGCTGCTCCAGCCCCTCTGTCCTCCCCTCCTTTCTCTGAGCTGCAGCATCGTGGTGAGAGCTCTGCTCACTTGATCTGGCACTGCTGGCCGGGAAAGGACTCCCAAGGACACCAGACAAGGAAGGGCACACCACGCTCAGCTTGATTAGATGGATTTGAGACCAGCTCCAAATCCTCCTCCAAGGCCAGTGGAGCAGGGCTGTGATCTTCCCAGGTGACTGACTCCAGTTTCCTCGGGATACCAAAGGGGAGATCACACCCATCTCCATGGCATTCACATTTTCCTCAGGGCCATGGCCAGGGGTGCAGCCCTCCAGCATTCTCCCTCCCCTCTGGTGACAGGTTCCCGCAGGGAGAGGAGCAGCAGCTGAGATAATTTACCATTTAATGTGACCAGATGGCTTAATTTAAACCAAATCAGAGGGGAGAGAAGCCCGTCTGAATGTCTCCAGGAGTTCAGCCTGTCCTCCTGCTTCTCCCTCTCCCTGCATTGCCTTTCTCCAGCAGCAGGGAAGGTCCAGCAGGACCTGCTGCAGGGCTGGATCCAGCCCCAAAGCTCCTCAGGTCCTTACATCCTTTCTCCTCCCCAAAAGGGAGGAAAAATATATCCAAGTGTAGCAAAAATTTCAGCCTCCCCCAAAGCCCTTAGCACAGAGTTTTGGTCAACAGAAGCCCTTGAGATTGTCACTTTGGGGGTCCTGCTGACTGTGACAGGTACTGGTGTGGTTGGAGGTGGTGCCATTGTCACTCAGTGGTGCAGGGGCAGAGTTGTCAGTGGTGGGGAGGGGCCAGGGTGGGCAGAAGCCTCGGAGGTGGGCACAGGGAGCAGAAGCATGGAGACCAGCGGGACTGTGGCTGAATCCATCCTGCTCCTGTCCTGCTCCTCGGGGACATCCCAGCAGCCATGGTGCCCACGAATCCCTTCCTAAACTGCCCTCCAAGTCGTGCTGCCCCACCCTCATCACATTGCCAGGTGCTACAGAACTACAGAAGGGTGGGGAGGCTGGTCAGGCTTGGGGGACCCCTCTGGAGATCACCAGTCCAACCCTGCTGCCAAGGCAGAGTCACCTGGACACAGGAACACCCAGGTGACCTTGGAACGTCTCCAGTGAGAGGCTCCACAGCTTCCTGGGCAGTCTGTTCCAGTGCCCACCTCGAGCTCTTCCCCATCTCAGGGCTTTTCCTGGCTCTTTTCTTCCACCCAGAACAAAATCCCACTCCAGCTTTGGCCACATGGGTCCCATTTTCTGCCCTTCACGCCCCTCACACCATGAGATCCTGCCCAGACTGGAGCTTTTAGTGCTAAAAATCAGCTTCCTCTTGGTCAGCAGGGGTGGAGGAGGCAGATCTGAGCCCAGACCATCCCCAGGGCACAGTGTGAAAGTGGAGGATGATTGGAGAAAGGAATGATCAGGAGTTCAGCGCTGCGATTTCCTACCCTGGCATTACCCCAGCATGGCACCCTGTGCCCTCAAGGAGAGCCAGGCAGCCAGCCCTCTTCCTGGCAGGCATCAGAGGAGCCAACACAGCTCCTTGAGCTGCCAACCTCCACCATCCCCACCTGCACGAGTTTCCCCCCCCCGAGATGGGGGGAAACACCTCCAAACAGCCGTGCCGACCCCCCTAATTTCCAGAACAAACACACCAGGCTCTTCTCTGTTAAGAGAGGTTGATTTTCCTCTAATTACCCACATAACAAATCCATCCTGGTTATGCAGAGCTTTCATAACAGGTTGCATGGCCGTAGGTGATTGCTTTAAAAAGCTCCCCACCCATGGAGCTGTGCTCGCCGAGCCTGTTCCCTTTGCAGTAATAAACGCTAATAATAAGGCTCAGCACCACGCAGCATTTTATGGCCTGTCTAATGCAGGAAGTCAAAGTTACTGAACACAATGGGCTCTTCTAGCCACAAAAATGAGCAGAATCCAAGGAAAAAGCCAAAGCAGCCTTTTGGAAGCGGCAGAGCGCGCCAGCAGCCTTGATTTGGGCTATCAAAGCTGAATCTGGGAGTTAAATGATGCGCCCGAGGCTAGAAAGGGCATCGGTGGCAGGACCCGGGGCTGGCGATCTCCTCCTCTCCCACCCGTGCCCACGAGTCTGCACAGAAGATGATTCTCATCCCCTCGCAGCAATTTTCTCCCCCATTAGAGTAATTATCCCCCCCAGGCCAGCAGATCTCGCTCGTTCCCTGCCCGATGCGCTCGCCCGGGGGTCTCGGCAGCTGCTCGGTGCCGGGTCAGCACAAAGCAGCGGCTCGGGGCGGTGATCGGCGGCACTAGCGCCAGCCAGGATGTGCTGAGCCGAATTTCAATCAGGCCAGGCAAAACCCAGGCATCTGCATCCTTTCCACAGGGGAAAGGAATCTGGAGGGAGAAAGCCGGACAATGTTTCTTTACGCGTCTTGGGAAGAGTTTGATCCCTTGGAAATGCAGCAGCAGAGGGGTGTTGAGGTGGACAGGGTGGCAGCCGTGGTGGGGAGGGCAGCTCCGGAGATGATTTTGTCCTGCAGGCTGAAAACGTGGAGGGAAAAAGCAGCAATGAAATGTGGGGAGAGGAGCCAGGAGTAAAGGCTGGGGCTCACAAAGGATGGAGCTCACAAAGGAGGGGACTCACTAAGAAAATTCTGTTTTTCTCCCTCCTGGTGAGGCTTTGAGGACGGGCACAAACCATGACCACCAGAAACAAGAGCCCTTCCCTCAACAGCAGCTCCCTGCCCAGTGTGGAAGTTGAGGATCCCTTGTTGCACATCTTTTGGGATCAGCTGGCAGCAAGGAGGGACTCAAGCGCCTCGGGAGTTATCCCGATTTCCTCCTCGCTCCTGCCCGTCGCCCTCGGGGCGGTTCCGGCTCTGCAGCACAGACAACGGGATTAGCATCGATCGGCCGGGAGCAGCATCCTGGCACGGGCTGCTCACGCTGAGCTCCCACCGCCCCTCCCTGCCCACATCTCTCCCTGCAGCCAGCAGCAGAGCTTTCTGCAGAGTGTCTCGGCCCCGTTCTGCCCCCAAAGTTGTCCGTCGGAGGGGACAAAAGCTGTTCCTGACCCAAATAAACCATGACCCAAACAGGCGGTGCAGATTTGAGGGCTGATCCCCTCCGTGCATCACCTCCTCCCGCTGGTTTGGTGTTTTGGCTACAGCTGTTTTAGGACAACGGCCATCCCAACCAGCAGCTGCTTTCTTACACACGAGAGAGAGGAAAACGTCCCTGTTTAATCCCCAAATGCCTCTCTGGCTCCAGTAACAGCAGTCTGTGCAGTTTCAGAAGAAAAGGAGGAGAGAGGCTGAAGATGAAAAGAAAACAATTCCATGCTGCATTTTGGGGTGGGGAGATCCCAGCAGCCCAAGAAACTCCTGCATTTAAATTCCTTTTCCCAGGAGCTGGGTCCCCGTTGTGGTGCCTGGGGGCTGATGAGGAGGGGAAGGAGCAGCACGGCCAAGGCTGTGTTTGGAATCATGGAGTCCTGGAATGGTTTTGGAGGGAAGGGACCTAAAGCCCATCTCGTTCCAACCCCCTGCCACAGGGAGGGCCACTTTGCACTAGACCAGGCTGCTCCAAGCCTGGTCATTGCCAGCAATTTCAAAGAGGTGCTGAGGAACAAAAGCCCTTGAACATTTTTAATGATGGATGTTCCCTGTCGGCTCCACACTGAACAAGGAGCCTTTAAAGTCGGGCTCCCTTTGATTAGACAATAGACCCAGGGAGAAAGAAGTGCTTCTCCTCCTCCTTATCTATCATCTGCCCTCCGCCAAACCCATCCTGACCCAAAAAGGCTAAATCTAGAAGCAAAAGCCCAAGAATTCCAAGCAAGGGGCACTAGGGGCTGCCCGAGACTGGAGCAGCAGCCCCACAAACAGGAACTTTTAATCAACAGCAACCCCTGAAGAGTTTCAGCAGAGAATGGGGGACATCAAGGGGGTTCCTCACCATCTATCCCCAATTTATCCCTATCATTTTCTGGGATACAGGAGCTCATTCTGCTGCACAGAGCCAACACAAACCCCCTATCACAGCCACAGCCAAGACCACAGAGAACTTGCCCCTTCCCTACTCCTCCTTAATCCCTTCCAAAGTGCTGCTCCAGATGAGTTGTTTAAGAGTCCCAGCCTCTTAAAATGCCATCTCTCCTCACAAATCCCAGCCCTGCCAAGCTCTTCAGCCCACACTGGCTTTCAACATACCTGACTGGCTCCAAGGACACTTAAAGCAGTGACGGGAATGTGACGTCCTTCTCTGAGAGGGACAACACTTGGGAAGCACGAAGAGCCCCCAGCTGCAGCTGACTCCCAATTATTCTGCTCCAAAACTGCTCTGTGGTATTTTTTGAGTTGTTAACATCCCATTAAAAGTGTCCCGTTGAGCAGAGCTGGCTGGCAGGGAGCAGGGAGGGTGCATGCCTGGAAGGAACCGCAGCTCTCCCATTATGGTAAGTTTTCCAAAACCCACTAGTTGTGTCCCTAAATAGTTTCCTTCCATGAACAGTGAGATGGTGTCAGCTGCCTTTTTTAAATGAACTGCAGAAAACAACAAAAGAGCTGCAAGTGGCAGCTATAAATGCAAAGCAGGGGCTGGAGGGGGTTGGAGTCCCTTGGAGAGGGGCTGGGGGAGGGCCACAGGGAAAGTGGAAATGCATTCAAAGGGGGAAGTGCTGGGCTGACCCTGCAAGGAGCTGCTGCAGCCTGGAAAAGCTGCTTGGTCACCACTGACCTTCCCTATGCTGCCAGTTTGGGAGGTGAGGGTCTCTCTTCCAGCTGGAACCAGCCATCCATCCCTGGAAGTGTTCATGGCCCCACTGGATGGGGCTTGGAGCCACCTGGGCTAGTGGAAGGTGTCCCTGCCCATGGCAGGAGATGGAATGGGATGATCTTTGGGGTCCCCTTCAACCCAAAGTGTTCCATGATCCACAGTGAAAGCTGGTCCTAGGACTTCTCCCCTCTTCCCCTGCCCATATCTCCTGCACCCTCCATGCTCAAGTGCTCTACTGCAAAATGCTTCCCACCAGGACTTCAATACATTGGGTTTGTCACCTATCTCTGCCCACCCTGCCTGGCCATCCCTGCTTCCCATCAGTGCTGAGAATCACACAATCATTTAGGTCAGAAAACGTCTCTAAGAACATCCAGCCTTTGAATGAAGCTGCAAAAATCTTCCTTTCTCCAGGAAGAGCCACGGAGAATTCAGCCATGCTACTGAAATAAGTCAGTGGCTATCTGGAGTGCTGCAGTTTGGTTTGGGGGTTGGTTGGTGGGTTGGT
>JAGMWU010000028.1:5339584-5436910 GCA_018697195.1 Certhia americana
TTGGTGGGTTGGTTGGTTTCCCTTCAGGCAGTTCCATAAATAGCATTTTCTGGGAGCAGGAAGCAAAGCTGGGGAGCTGCTCACTCTGGGAAGAAACCAAAGGCTGACAGTGGAGCAGCCTGGGCAGGGATAACAGGGAATTCATTTGCATCTGTTTCCTGCAGCCTCAGACACGCACAAAGATGCCTCTGCTTACCACGGAGCTTCTGGCAGCGTGAGGAGAATGCCCTTGGCACGTGGTCCCCAAGCCAGGGAGAAGGGGACTCCCTGGGACTCCTGCTGTGGTGACAGCATTCCCAGGGGATCAGATCATGCCTTGCATCCCAGAGGAATGTCCACCCCAGCAGCACAGGGAAGGCTGGCCCTGTCCTTACCTGTGCCAAACCTTGGCCAAATCCACGATCCAAGAGCTGAACCACAACCCTCCAGCACCAAAGTGCCTTTGGTAGCGTCTCTTTGACTCCATGGGGAACGACACAATTTCCAAGACTACAAAAAGCAAGGAGCTGGGCAGAAAAATGATTTTTTTCCTCTTTTATTACTGAGAACAAGGAAAACAGCCCATTTTCTGAGCACGGCCTGAATAGGAACAAGACTGCCTAAATTCTCTGTGAATGGAGATGAAATCCTATCGTGTCAGCTGTTTCCAATCCTGGAAAATAATCCGTTGGAAAGGAAGTGTTTCAGGCATGCTGAGCACAGGGCAGGGCAGGGGGAGCAGCTATTAGTGCCAGTGGAAGTGGTTCTCAATTAAAAAAGGCCGATGACAACAATTTTTAGATCAAAAGAAGCCTTTGCACAGGACGTTTTCTTTGCTTGGGCAGAAATGTTAATCAATCAGGCTGAGAGGAGCTGCAGCAAAAATCATTTGGTTTGGTACAAGTTTGTGAGTTGGATTTGGCTCGGAGGACACGGGGTGTTAAACACACATTGCTCTTCTAATGGAAACACCTCTGAGAAAGCAAGGGAGCTTCTCTGCAGATGGGATTTCAGGATTTTTTCCCCAGGTAATGGATGGCAAAGCACCAACTCTGCTTTGAAAATGGAGCAATTTGTTCAACCGCAGCTGCTCATGACTGGTTTGAAAAATCAAAATAATGAACTGTGCTGTGGACAACGTGGCCTTGAAGTGCCTGATTGCACCAAAAGTTTGGTGCCTCATGTCTGCTTGTGGCCTTCCACCTCTCCATGGATCCCACCTGCCCTCACACCCAGCTCTAGGACAGAGATCTCACCAGGAGGTCAGGATCTGGGGAGCCTTCTGCTCCCAGGAGCAGCTCATGCCCCCCAGAGATTGTCCCTGCCTGCCCAGCAGTGGCCCCATTTCCATGTCACCCATGGACTGTCCCTACGGATGCAGCATTCCTGTGCAGGGAGGCAGTGCTGGGGCTGACCAAGAGCCTTGTCTTCAATCTCATCAATTTTCAGCCTCCCTTGGGGCACCTACCAGTGGCTTCAGATCGAGTTTTTAAGGTTTCCACATGCTGGATCACCACATGGAAAAACCCCACCACAGCAGGGGGAAAACAACCAGCAGGAAAAGGCTCCAGCCAGGATCTCAGCGGGCTCAAGGGTGTGGCTCACTTGAGAAGATCATCCCCAGGCAAGACCCCAGTGCTGGAGCCACACGAGCAGAGATCAGCTCCTGGGTTCAGTATCTGAACCATGGCCACATCCCCACCAAGGAGGGCTCCAAGGGTTAAGTCCCCAGGCCAATCGTGCTGTGGTTATTGGGAAAACCAAGCAGCCATCTCATTGCTGGGTGCCTCTTGCCTGATCTCCTCCAGTGCCACACTGGGAGCACTGGGGTTTCTCCCACTGACCCCCTTTGCCACCCAACACTGCCACTGCACCAGCTGGGCTGAGTCCTGACCACAGTGCTGGGCACAGGCAGGAGAAGGGAGAGAAAAGTCCTGCAGGAATAAAGAGTTTTCTCTTCTTTCCCTCCAAATTTCCAAGGAAGATGCAGCAGGAGTTGGGGGGGAAAGGGGGGAAATGTGCCAAGCTAAAAAATAAGAGAGAACCCAACATTTCGGTCTCTTCTCCATGGGACAGTCTCATGGTTGATGTCTCTACATTGGCCAACAAGCAAACCAATACAAGAGAGTGCTGTGGTGTCACTCTGGGCCACCACCTTCATCCTCATGTCCTCTGAGGGTGTTTCTGCTCAGACTGGAGACAAACCTGCCCCTGGAAAAGCCCTTTTGGAGATGCCTCGAGGCAGAAGATGACACAGATCCAACACGGGTAAGAGAATCTGCTGATTTAACTCATTTAGATCCTGGAGATGGGGTGACAGTTCCTGTTTCCACCTTTCCAAACCCAACCTTGGCATCACATTGCCTCTTTTCTCCACAGCAAAGCCCCAAACCCACCACCCAGCAGGCAGGCACACCCACCCCCCAAAAGCCCCCAAAGGGCCATGGGGTGGCTGGAGCAGCACAGCCCACACCCAACCACCTATACCAGCATTTCACACCCACACCCACACCTCTGCTTCTGCCCCAACATCCCAGTGAGAAGGGATTGGGATTTCCAGCTACCACCCTCCTCCTGGAGCCACCCCATGGCTCCTGCACCCGCTCTCTACCTGCTGCCTTTTTTTTTGTAATTATTTTTTTTAATTTTTTTTTTTTATTATCATTATTTTTGCAAGGGAAACGGGTTGCCCTGGAGCTGGGTCTCCATGGAAACTTGGGTTTTTCAGACACTCAATGGAAAACGCTGGCACGGAGACGCTTGTGCAGGAATACTGATTCAGCCCCAGCGTCTGTAACACTGACTGCATTCTAATCCCGCTCCGCTACCCAGAGAGCTAAAAATATCCCGTGAGCTGTCGCCTCCTGAACTCGAGTAAACAGCTTAAAGCAACACGGCACTGCCAGAGCAGAAATTCCATGAATCAGCTAAAAAAAAGGGGTGGGGGAGGTAACGCTGGGGTCTCAGCCCTCGAGGAGCACCAGCTTGGTGGGGAAGGGTAAATCCCCGCTCCAGGGATAGAGAAGGAGCAACTGAAGGCAGCACACAGGTCCTTGGGGCTTTGTTGCACCTCCCCAAGATGCCCTTTTCCCAGTGTAAAAGCAGGAAAACAAGGTTTTCCCTGGTCCCCAGCTGGCTGGGAGGAGCACTGTGTTCTCTGCCGTGCCAAGCTCAATGCGTGGCACTGACATGGGCTGGGAAGGAGCCAACTGTCCTCACCAAGGGGCTTGGGGACAATTGAGGGAGGGATAACCTTGCTGCCACACTGGCACCGTGTTTTTCCTTCTTCCCCCTGCCATCTCTCTGCAAAAAAGACATTGAGGTCGGGCAAAGGGAGCCCTGGGGCTGTGGGCACTGCCAGCCCCTCACTGTGCCTGCAGCCCTGTGCCAGCTCAGCCTTCCCGGGGCCCAAGAGGCAAAGGAAACCCAACTCTCCCCTCCCAATTAGCTGGGACTGTCCTCAGCTGACTCCCAGAGCTGCTTTTTGCAGAATACACAAACACCTTCTTAATTTTTAATTCTTTTTTTTTTTTTTTTTTTTAAGATGTTCTCCCGGCAGCTCAACGTTCCCTGGGAGAGAACACCCAGATGGGGAAACTGAGGCACGAGTCTGCTTGCTCAAGAGCTCACTGCAAGCTGGGAGTGAATCCAGGTTTCCCAGGTCTCCCCAGCTGTGCCAGGAGCCAGGATCAAGCATTGCCCTGCAACATCCCATCCAGGAAACTCCCCTACCCTGATTAGTGCTGCCTCCTAATTAAAAGGCTCTCAAAAGCCCATGGCAAGGGCATGAACCCACATCCAAGTGGCTTTGTGGAGGCTCCAGCAGCTGGATGGAGAGTTGGCATTGATTTTTCTAGTGAAACTCTGCATTTATGAATTTGTTTTTCTTCCAGCTGTGGGGAAAACAAGCGGCATTCCCAGGATGCTGCTTTAAACCTTCATTTCTATGGATCTAGAGAAGCAGAAAAAATTCCATCCCCAGCTCACAGCCAGATGATTTAGGGTGGGTGATAAACGGGGTTTTGCAGTGGAAAATTCCCCCCTGCCCTGCTCAGTGTGGGAAAAGCCTGTTTCCCAGTAAAAACCATTTCAGGGCTCAGCCATTCCCAGCACCCCAGGCATCCCTCCTAAGCCTCTCCCCAGCTTATCTGGCTTTTCAACACATCTTACAATACTGCAAAGCAGGGATGAGGAAAAAAAGAACATCTTAGGTTAGTTTTTGTGGGCTCTAAGATCTCCCTCCAGCAGGGATGGGATTAAGGCCATTGGCTCTGAGTAGCCAGAGCAGTAAAATAAATCTTTGCAAGGCAGGCATGGCCTGGCCAAAAGCTGGCTGCAAGGTTTGTTCATTCCTTCATGATAAAGGAGCTCTCTTTGGGGCTTGAGTTATTTATTAGACTGCATCTCGTTAGAAGACTGGGAATTGGGCACATTGAACACCCCCAGCCCCTTCCTTCCCCTCCCTGCTGAAATCCTCTGCCCCAGCACTAGAACTGGGAGCCTGGAGCATCCCTGGGGAGAGGACGTGCAGTCAGGGAACACTGCCGAGTTCAGCAGCTGGAAATCTCCGTGGGATCAGGGTGGGATCAGGGGGATTCATCCCCCAGCCCCACAGTTGGCTCAGCACCCCTGCATGCAGCAGGATTTGCCAGGCAGAGCCGTGCTGGGACAGAGCCCAGGAGCTTCCTGGGCATGGGAACACCACCTGGGAGAAGCCCCAGACCAAACTGGTTCCAGTGGGTTAAAGTGTGGTGGTGCTCTGGTGGAAGGGATGGTGGGAATAGTGTGGGGTGAGATGCTGGAGCTGCTGGAGCACATCCAGAGGAGGACACAGAGACTCTGGAAACCCCTGGGGCTGGGAGAGCTGGGGGTGCTCAGCCTGGGAAGTCTCCAGGGAGACCTCAGAGCCCCTTCCAGGGCCTAAAGGAGCTCCAGGAGAGCTGGAGAGGGACTGGGGACAAGGACATGGAAGGACAGGACAATGGGAATGGCTCCCACTGCCAGAGGGCAGGGATAGATGGGATATTGGGCAGGAATTGTTCCCTGGGAGGGTGGGCAGGCCCTGGCACAGGGTGCCCAGAGCAGCTGTGGCTGCCTGGATCCCTGGCAGTGCCCAAGGCCAGGTTGGACAGGGCTAGGGTAGTGGGAGGTGTCCCTGCCCATGGCGGGAGTAGCACTGGATGAGCTTTAAGGTCTCTTCCAACCCAAACAATTCCATAATTCTGTTCTATGAATAAAGGCTCCAGGAAGCTGAACGGCAGCTGGACTCAGGGGCCTCTGATCACACTGAGCTGGGGAAGGGGGCTCCATCTGATGCCAAGGTGCATC
Source organism: Certhia americana (assembly GCA_018697195.1). Classification (NCBI taxonomy): domain Eukaryota; kingdom Metazoa; phylum Chordata; class Aves; order Passeriformes; family Certhiidae; genus Certhia; species Certhia americana. The sequence continues at coordinate 5,344,892 of JAGMWU010000028.1, forward strand.
CAGCACATGAGGCTGAGGGAAAACGTGTTTTTTAAATAAGATCCTACTGATCCCAAACTGAACAGGGTCCTTGAATCCCATCCCTACCTTCACCATCCTTTCTCCAAGGCTGTGGCCAGTGACATCAATTGCACCAGAGACTTTGGTGGGCTCAGGAGCTGCTCTGGGGTGGGATCAGAACCTGCACAGTGCTCCCAGTTCCACCCCCTGCAGACCCATGGCTCCCCAGGCTGTGGCAGGCACACGTATCCTCAGCTAAGAGCTGGGATCAGAGCAGGGAATCAACATCCTCATGTTTCCACAGGTATGCAGTGGGAAGGAAGAATCCCACCTGGCTCTAGGGAACCTCCTGCCTTCCAAAATCCCCAGCAGTTCCCAGAGGTGAGCGTGGTGTGAGGCCAAGGCAGCCTTACACCCCATGGGATACAGGGAAGGGGCTGGTGGCAGTTTGAGAGGAGGGATACAGGGGTTCACCTGCCCCTGATGGGGATGGTCCCCATGGTCTGGCCCTTCCTGAAGCTCTGGAAACTCATCCTCACCCAGGGCCACCCCTTCCTGCTCATGGCTGCATGCTCAGCTCCTGATGCCCTTCTCCCAGGCTTTGCTCCAGACTCATCCCACATCCCATTGCTGCCTTTACCCCTTCCCTGCAACAGCCACTCTTTATTCCCCCCACAAGACCTCCCTGTCTGAAAGGGGGAGACACTTAGGAGCGGGGAAACCGAGGCACAAACCAGCTGTGGAGAATCCCAACAACCCCACAGGAAGCACCCATCCCCTTCCCCACCACCTCCTGCTGCTACAGGAGGCCCGGCCCTGGGGGAAAGCCCCTCTCACAGCTAAGTTCCAGCCCCTCTGTTTTCCCTGGCTGGATGCAGCTCCTTCCCCAGCCACATCCACAACCCTTCCCTCCCAGCAGGTACTTTCCTAGTTTAAAAACCCTGCTCTCCTCCCTTGGCGTGGTGCCCCAGAGCCTCACACTGGTTTTTTATTGACAGCCCCACCTTTTGTTGATTAAAATTCCTTTAAGTGCACCTGCTGGTTAATCCATTCCCGAGCCAGGGATGCTGTCACTGTCCCCCCCCCATCGGGCCTTTCTGCCCATGCTCCCTCTCAGCCGTGTGTCCCCGGCTGCTCCATGTGTCTCCTTGGCTTCAAAAATAAAGGAGAGGAAATAAAAATGCTCCAGGATGATGGGGAAAAGGGTGATTTTTATTTGGGAAGAGAAAGGGACTGGTGTCAGGGCATGCCAGGCTCTGTCTTCATCCCTTGTCTCCCTTCTCCCACTTGGCTGGATTTACTCCTAGAGGGATGGAGAGCCAAGGAACACGGGCCAGGAGCAGAGTCGTGCCAAAAGCACCGGAATCCAAGTCTTGCGGCTCCAAACAAGTGGTGGCACTGACAAAATCCCTGCCAGCTCCAGGCTGGGGCTGCCGGAGCCTGGCTTGGCTGGGCTCGCCCACCAGTGAGGATCATCTGCTCTGTGGGGATGTGGGAATGCCAGGAGCATCCCACTGCCCAGTGAGGGGACGGATGCCTGGGTCCAGAAAAGATTTGGAATCTTCATGGGGGCTGGGAGACATTGATAAACCAACCTTCCTGTGGGAGTTCTGCTCCCTCCAGGAACTGTTGCTCCTCCACACCTGATCCTGGTGCTCCCCCAAGAGGGTTTTGGCCCACCTGAGGTTCGGCCTCCCCCAGCTCCATTCCCCCACCTGCCACAACATTCCTGTGTCTCCATGGTCTGTTGGGAAGTCAGGCTGCCCATGGCCCTGCCCAGCTGCCCAGTGCACTGCCCAGCCCAGCACATGGAGCTCAGCAAACCCTGCTCCAGCTGCGGGTTGGGATGGGCTTCATCCCCTCCTGCATTTCCACACCCCACAGGGTCCTGAAGGAGCTCACCTGGTTCATGGATCACAACTCCTCTTGCAGCTTCAGAGAGGTTTGGCCATTCATCATCCCCTGCCCCCAAACTTAGGCTGGGGCCACAATTCCCACCCTGCAGCCCCAGGGTCAGGCTTGGAGGGATTTTGCTCTCTCCCAAAGCAGGAGGAGAAAGGACAGGGGCCCATGAGGATCTGTGCACACACATTCCATCCCTAAGTCACCAGTTTGTTCCTCCTGCCTAATTTTTTGCCCAGAGATCAAAGAGGAACAGGTTGCAATTGGAATGGTGATGGGAAAAGGCTTTATCCAGGCTGGAGCAGGGACCTGACGCTGCTGCTGGGGATCATCTCCAGCCAGCGCTGTCCCAACCACCCACAGCATGAACATCCTGTCCCCACACCCCCTCCCAAAGGGCTGGGCTCTTCCTGTCCCCTCGAGGTCACCCGTGGGCACCCCTGGCAGGTCCTGAGCTCTGCTGAGGTGTTCCAGTCCCTGACAGGACCCGGGGGTGCAGGGCTCAGCACCCCCGATCAGTCCAGGACTGATTCTGTGATCGATCCGTGCCCACAGCAGGGTCAGGGCACAGCTGGCAGCACCGTGGGGCTCTCCCGGGGACTCTGCAGCCGCAGTGGGAAGCGAAGCCTCTTGGAGGAAGGCTCTCTCTTCTCCCTGTAATTGCTCCTTGGCCCCCAGCCACCGATCGCTCACATTTGGGGATGTTTTCTCTCCAGTCTCATGGCTGCTTTTCAGTTCCCTTGCTGGTTTTACCCATCCCAGCCTCTTCCCACACCAGCACTCCCAAATAAACGAGCTCACGCTGTCCAAGGCAGAGCCCCAAGATCTCCAGAGAAGGTGTGAGCTGCAGCCCCCCCAGCTCATGGCAGTGGGGATTTGGGGCACCCCGAGTTGTGCCAGGTCCCTGCGGTCCCCCCAGGCCCTCGCTGGGATGGGGCAGCCCCAAAGGGCTGAGGAATAGGAACCGTGGAGCCGGCAATGGCTCAGGGTGGCTCGGACAGCCCGGCTGGGCTTCACCACACCCTGACCCACCTTGGGGAGCCAGGGGTGGCCCCAAGGGCACCTCGAAATGCCACGCTGTGCCCCCAGTGCCACAGTGTCCCCCGCAGTGCCACGCTGTGCCCCCAATGCCACAGTGTCCCCCGCAGTGCCACACTGTGCCCTGAAATGACACAGTGTCCCCCGCAGTGACACGCTGTGCCCCCAGTGCCACAGTGTCCCCCGCAGTGACAAGCTGTGCCCCGAAATGCCACAGTGTCCCCCGCAGTGACACGCTGTGCCCCCAATGCCACAGTGTCCCCCGCAGTGACACGCTGTGCCCCGAAATGACACAGTGTCCCCTGCAGTGCCACGCTGTGCCCTGAAATGACACAGTGTCCCCTGCAGTGCCACTCTGTGCCCCCAATGCCACAGTGTCCCCCGCAGTGACACGCTGTGCCCCGAAATGCCACGCTGTCCCTGCATGGCCAGGAGGGATGTCATTCCCCAGCACAGGGGGGAACACGGGCTGTGAGAGGGGTGTCACTGGGATGTCATGGGGGTGTCACAGGAGTGTCACAGGAGTGTCACGGAGGCGTCACTGGGATGTCACAGGGGTGTCACAGGGGTGTCACAGGGCGGTCACAGGGGGGTCACAGGAGTGTCACAGGAGTGTCACAGGGATGTCACAGGGGTGTCACGGAGATGTCACAAGGATGTCACAGGAGTGTCATGGGGGTGTCACAGGGGTGTGATAGGGGTGTCACAGGGGTGTCACAGGGGATGTCATGGGAGTGTCACAGGGGGAATGTCACAGGTGTGTCACAAGGAGGTCACAGGAATGTCACAAGGATAATTCTGCCCTGGGCTTTCCAGTGTGAGGTAGCAAGGAACTCAGCCACAACATGGAATCCCAGAATCCCAGCCTGGTTTGGGTTGAAGGGACCTTAAAGCCCATCCAGTGCCATCCCTGCCATGGCAGGAACACCTTCCACTGTCCCAGGCTGCTCCCAGCCCCATCTAGCCTGACCTTGGACAATTCCAGGGATCCAGGAACAGCCACAGCTGCTCTGGGCACCCTGTGCCAGGGCCTGCCCACCCTCCCAGGGAACAATTTTTTCCCAATTTCAAACTTAAATTTCCCATTTTGGGCTTGAAGCTATTCCCCCTTGTCCTGTCACTCCAGTTCCTGAAGAACAGTCCTCCTCCAGCTTCCTGTAGCCCCTTCACATCCTGGAAGGTGCTCTGAGGTCTCCACACAAACTTCTCCTCTCCAGGCTGAACATTCCCAACAATCCTATCCTGTTTCCATGGGGGAGATGGTCCATTTCCTTCATTTCAAACGAGTCCATTTCTGGACTCGCTCCAACAGTTCCATGTCCTTTCAATGATGGGGGCCCCGAGCTGGATGCAGCATTCCAGATGGGATCTATGAGAGCAGAGTAGGGAGGAAGAATCACCTCCCTCCAGGTGATCCAGGCAACACCACGGCCAAACTCCCCATTCCTGCTGCCTGTCCCCGGGGTTGAGACAGGACCCTGGGCACACAGAGAGCTAGAGACAAGGAACCAGGGAGGCAGGAGGGGTACGGGAGCTGACTCAGCTCATGAATGTCTTTATTGGAACTCTACATGTTGGACAGGCATGCGAACAGGACAGACGGAGACAGGAGTAGTATTGCCTTGGTCACAGAGATATGGAACAGCGTTAGAAGGACCCTGACCCCTCCAGGCCAGCCGGGATCCCCACACCTCAGTCTCCTATTGCTTCCCATCCCCATCCCTGCCCCCCAACCACCCCGCTCGTCCCCCCGCACCTGTGGGGTCAGCACCCGTGGGAGGGGGCGATGGTGGCACCTGGAGTGGAGCCTTTGGCACTCTGGAGGAGGGTTCCCAGTGGCCGAGTGGCGATGGAGGGGCCAGAGCACGGGTGCAGCCGCGGGCTGAGGTGTCCTGGTGAGCAGCTGAATCTCCAGAGGTGGAGGGTGAGGTGCAGCCAAAAAGCGTGGGCAAGGGGAGGGGGCAGCCCAGGGGTGCTGGGGCAGCGTGGCCGTGGCAGGGCTGGCACCAGGAAGGGGAATGGGGCTGTGCCCAACCTCCCTCCTGGCCCCACTGCTCTGTGGCACCTCTTGGGGGGACCCGGCTGCCAACCACCCCAAGGAAGGAGCTGGAGCTTTGGGCAAAGAAAGCTCCGTGGGAAGAGCATCCCTTGGCCTTGAGGGGAGCATCCCTGGAGGAATGCTTGTCCCAGCCTTGGGGGGAGCATCCCTGGCCTTTGGAGAGGGCATCCCTCAGCCTTGGGGAGAGCATCTCCCTTGGGAAGAGAATCCCTTGGCCCCAGGGAAAGCATCCCTAGAGGAATGCATGTCCCAGCCTGAGGGAAAGCATCTCTGGGCTTTGGGGAGAGCATCCCTGGGGGAATGCATCCTTTAGCCTTAAGAAGAGCATCCCTTGGCCCCCAGGAGAGCATCCTTCCACCTTGGGGAAAGCATCCCTCAGGATACACATCCCTCCCCCTTGGAGAAGGCATCCCTTGGGGAAGGCATCCCTTGGGGAAGGCATCCCTTGGGGAAGGCATCCCTCACCAGGGCGCTGCCTGCAGCCAGCTGGGGCTCAGGAGAAGGTGACCACCTCACCCTGGGGGTAACTGGAAGCGATGGTGTCCTGGCAGGAATCTGCAATTAAAGACATAAACATTAAACACAGCATTAGATATTTGCTTCCATGAGTTATGTGGGGAGAAATAGGAGAGGGAGAGGGACCCTGAGCTTCCAGGGGACCCTGTCTTAGTAGGATGCAGAAAACAGAGTGACCACAAATTAAGTGGCCTTTTCCAGTGGGATAAAATGCTGCTTGTTCCATCTGTAAGTCAGGGAAAAATGGTTTAAAAAAGCCTCAGAACAGTGGCAGAGATGGAGACTTGGGAAATGATTGGGAAATGATTCTCCAAGAGAAACCACACATGGAATCAGGGTGATTTTGAGGGTATAAATGAAAATGAGGGGAAAAACCTTACCCTCACCACATCCCTCTCAACCCTCTCCTCACAGAAATCTGCTCTTGCCCAAAACTTCCCAAGCCAACCCCAAGCCAGATGTCCCAAAGCCAAGCCTGGTGCATTAATCTCTCAGTGTTTTTTCTTCTCCCTCTCTCCCTCTCATTTGTTATCATTGAATTAATTATCATTGATTGGAGCTCTGAGTCACCCCACCGCCTCTCCCCATGTGCCAGGGCCCAGTTTCCAGGCGAGGGGCTGTCAGGCAGGGAGACAGCGCCTGAGCCACCAGATAAGCCATGGAATTTTGCTTTAAACCTCATCCCCAGCTCCTGCTCAAGAGTTTGACCCAGCTGCCTCCACTGCAGACTCAAGATGGCTCCAAAAACTCCTCCTTTTCCACAGAATAAAGGTCTCGTTCTCCATCAAGCATCACTGCACAGCTTGGGTGAGCAATGCCCAGACATGGAGGCTTTGCAAACCTCACATCCCATAAAACCCCTAAGGATCAAAGGAGCTTTCCTCCCTGAGCTGGTAGGACAGCTCCCCACCTCCAAAGAAAAAATGGTTTGGTGTGGAGAGGCTTTGCCTATGTTAAGGAGACACAAGAGGCTTCTCTCACAGGATCCCCTGTTCTGTTATGCCAATGCCCCCCTGTTCTGTTCCCTCTGTCAGCCCTGTTATTCCCCTCTCCATCCCTGTGTCCCTCAGTCACTCCCTCCCAATTTCCCCACTGGCTCCCATACCCCAATCCTGCCTTTGTGCTGCCCCCACACCCCCTGACAATTGGTCCCTGATGCTCTCCCAGCCCTGATGCTCTCCCAGCCCCCAGCACCCAAATACATGAACATTTACCCTTCCCATGAGCCCTGCCTTTGTCCCTGGACTGTCTGTGCGTGGCTGGAATAAACATCTCTGTGATCCCATCCAAAGGCCCTTCCTGCTTCTCTTTACCATCACCCTAAAAATACCTATCTTGGTCGCAACAATTTGGGGACCCAACAACATCCTCCTGCAGAAATTTGGGGACCAGCAGTGCCCACGCATGCAGCAGCTGCTGAAAAATATCCCAGCTCTTGATTCAGTCACTTCTGCAACAGCTAAAAGCTCTTGGCAGGGCTCGTGTCCTGCTAGAAACATTCCTCATCAGGTCGATTGATTTACCAGGGGCACGACTTGGCTTTTAACTCCCATCTCCTCCTCCCCGTTCAAAGCCATTTTGTGTGTTAGCTCAAGACCTGCTGCCCGCAGCCTCCAGGGACCTGCCTTGGAAAGCAGCTCCCCAGCCTGGGAAAAAAATTAGCACGACTAAAAATAAATAACAACAGCCCAGAGTTTTATTTTTTTGTCCCCCAGACGAAGGCACCATGAGGAAAGAGCCCTCCTGTCTTGGTTTATCGCTACCAGCTCTGTTCTGCTCTTGCCCTCACAGCCCCTCAGTGACATGCAGCCCCTTCCTCAAGCTCATTTTTGGGTGTGCATCTGCCACCAGCCTCTGTAGGGTGCTGCCCTGGGCAAGCCTTGGGAGGCTTGGCACAGCCTGGCACAACCCAGCTCCAAATACCCCCAAGGTTTGCTGCACTGCTCCCAGAGCCATCAGCCCCAAATCTCCTCACATGGGGGCCTCACCCAGTCCCACCCCCTCACTGTGAGCATCTCCCCAAACACCCTCGAGTGCTGCTGAGGGGGCTTTGGCACCCAGCTGTGCTGTGCTGTAGGTCCTACACTGACTCTGCAGCCCTGAGGAGGAGGACTTGGGGGTGTTGGGGGATGAGCAGCTCAACCTTCCCCAGCCACGTGCACGGGACCCAGACCACCCCCAGCACGGGAGGGGGGGATTCTGCCCCACTCAGGTGAGACCCCACCTGCAGAGCTGCTCCAGCATCAGGAGGACATGGAGCCCCTCTGTTCTGGAACAGGCTGGGAGAGCTGGGGGTGTTCATCTGGAGAAAACAAAGCTCTGGGAAGACCTGAGAGCCCCTTCCAGAGCCTAGAGGGGCTCTGAGAGAGCTGGAGAAGGACTTTGGAGAAGTGGTGATGATTTCCCACTGCCATAGGGCAGGGATAGATGGGATATTGGGAAGGAATTGTTCCCTGGGAGGGTGGGCAGGCCCTGGCACAGGGTGCCCAGAGCAGCTGTGGCTGCCCCTGGATCCCTGGCAGTGTCCACAGCCAGGCTGGATGGGTCTTGGAGCAGCCTGGGACAGTGAAAGGTGTCCCTGTCATGGCAGGGGCTGGAATAGGATGGAATTTAAGGCCCCTTCCTACTCAAACAGTTCCCTGACTCTGTGATTACTTCTTCACAGCCACCAGGACACAGTCCCTGCCTGTCCCACACAGGAGGTAGTGTGACCCTCTTCCCAGAAGTTCACAGAATCCTTTCTGAGCCTCCATTTACCTTTTCCATGGGTAAAACGTAAGGATCCGTTGCCCGGGTGGAGGTAAGGAAGTAACAGACTGGGAGCTGGGAGGCTCCTATTTATAAGCTCAACTGCATCCTATTTTGCATCTGCCTCTGCTCTCCCTGTTCCTCGTCAGCACGGGCAAGCCATGGGGTTGCTATTTATTTTCTGTTTTTCTTTATTGTCATCAAATAAGCAGTGAGGATTTTTCCTGGCAGTGCTGGGGAAGCCAGGAACAGGCTCCTTCTGGGTAGAGCAATTACTCTCTTGACATCTTCACCTCCTGCCCAGCTGCCTGACAGGCCTTTCTATTTTCTCAGCTCTCTCAGGCATCTCCTGAGAAACAGAGCAGTTGTTGCAACAATAAAAATTAATACTTTGCAAGCAGCCCGGGATCATGGTGCAGCCTCCATGCAGTGCTGGACTGCGAGTCTTCCAGGAGGAAAAGAGAAGGAAGGAGCTGATGCTGGAGCAGGGAACTGCTCCCAAATCCCCAGGAGCAGTCAAAGGCTGCTCTGGTTTGGCTTCATGCAGGGAGTGGGTGGTCACAGGGGTCTGATCCTTGTCCCAGAGTGCTGATCCATGTCCCAGAGTGGGCAGACACAGGCAGAGGAATGTGAGGACTCCACCAGGACATCCCGGTGTCACCCAACACCTCTGGAGTGCTCCAGGCCAGGCTGGACAGAGCTTGGAGCAGCCGGGTCTGGTGGAAGCTGGAAGTTGTCCCTGCCCATGGCCCTTCCAACCCAAACCATCCCATACCTTTGTCACCTCTGGTCCCATTCCCACTGTTGAGCATCACATCTGTCTGCATCCAGGTGGGGAGAGGGACACAGGGCACTGAAGCTCTGCGTGGTCCCACCTTGCTGAGCTGTCCACACATTCCTAGAACACACCCAATGCTCATCCCTGTATTCCTGCTCAATCTCACTGCTCTTCCAGGAACGAGATCCAGCACACCCAGTCCATCCCCAGGGAACATCTCCTTTCCATGCTGCCATGCCCTGACAGGCACTGCACACCCCTTGATGTTATTTTTTTTTTTAAATGCCATTCTGGGGCAGTTGGACTCCTGTGGATTTATACAGTTTCTTGGGAATAAATCCAACAACTTTCTCTTGGTGCCTTTTGCCTGGGCTGGAACGTGAGCTCCTACCAGATCCCTAAACACAGATAAGCCCAGCGAGGATATTCAGGGGAAGTATCATATATTCGTGCTCTATTCTTATCCTATTCTCCAGGCAGCCAATTTTGGCCACTGTTGGAGATAAAAACCTGGGCTCCAGAGATATTTAGAGGTCTGCTCTGATCCACTACAGCTCCTCTTCTAATCTTACCCGGGGATTAACCCGTGCTAACTCGCCCCCAAAACCAACCCAGACCCCACCTAAAAATAACAACAAGCTGTTTTCTCCCTCCTGCATCCCCCAAATCCTGTTCAGAAGAAGGCGGGAGGAAGAGGGAGAAGATGCGATGGGTTTTTCAGCAGTTTGGTGCCTCCCACTGAAATCCCTCCATCTCCCTTTCGGGGCTCAGTTGTTTTAGAGGAGCTTTTTGCACATTAGTCATCCCTTCTCCCGGGTTGCATAACGCCCCAGCTAAAAATTGCATCCTGCCGGCTCCGTGTCAGCTCATGCCCAGCCCTCCTTGCTCTGGTGGGGATGAAATTTTGGGGGGTCCACCAAAGGTTTTCCACCCCAAGCAACCATTCTGGCACTGGGATGAACCTGAGGGGAAAGGCAAGGATGGGATCTCCTGGGATCTGTGGCTGCTCTGGGTTTGATCTTCTGCCTCCAAGAGACTCAAACCCCAAAGTTTGAGCATCTCGATCTGACTCTTCTGCAAGAGACAGGGTTTCATACCTGGCTCATCCCCAAAGTCAGCACAGGACCTTGGAGAAATCATTTATGATCCAAAGACCACTGAAGTCATGGAGGGTGACCTTCCCTCTGACAGGGGATATTCCAGCTCCTCCTGCTTCCAGAGGGAAGGATGAGCCAGAGAAGCACCTGCATGGTGCTGCTGTACCCACTCATGGAATTTTGGGTGATTCATTGCCCTGTTACCCCATCCATCTGCTGTGGGAATACACAACTACAGAAATCCAAGGATTGCAGCTGCACCCAACACACAAACTCAGGGGCTGCCCGTGAGGGATGGATCTGCACCACAGCCCAGTATGGCACATCCTGAGCAGAGGATGCATGCAGCTCTTCCTGGTTTTTCCCCAAATCCACAAAAATTCAGGATCCAGCACCAAGTCTATGCTGTGCTTAGCTCCTGTCATCCAGCCCAAGGTTTTTCACCTCTTTTCTGCTTCCCTTTGGCTCTTGCACAGGGAAGGGAAGGGAAGGGAAGGGAAGGGAAGGGAAGGGAAGGGAAGGGAAGGGAAGGGAAGGGAAGGGAAGGGAAGGGAAAGGCTGGTTTGGATATGTGCTGACTGCTCCTCCTGGCAGCTCCTTCTCTACACCAAGGGAAACTGAGGCACAGGAAACCTGGGGTGGAGCAGGAGGATCCTGGCTGTGGGATCTGCCAAAATCCATCCCAGCTTCTTTCAAGTGCAGGGACCATGGAATCATAGAATCCTTAAAGCTGGAAAAGACTTCCAAGATCACCAAGTCCAACCTGTGACCAGCCCTGCCCCACAGGGACCCTCCCTCCTCACCATTCCCTCAGCACCAGCTCTAGTTTGGAGGGGAAGGGTCTGACCCCAGAAAAGTTCTTGGGGCTCTTTGCTTTTTGAACACACCCAAATCTAAACTCTTGTCCCCAGAAAAGTCCCCGGGCTCCAGCCCTGACTTTCTCAGAGTGAGGAAAGAGGCCAAGAAGGCACCAAGGGGGATTCAAGATCTGGGCTGGATCCCCCAAAGCAGCCCCTTGAAGCCACCCAAGACCCAAACACCTCCAGGGAGGCTGAGCTGGACAGAACTGAAATGAGCCACAGGTCAGGGACTGAAGGGTTTGTTCTAGTTCGGGAAGACACCTGAGATCATCCAAAATCATCCCAAAAAAAGATAGATGTGAGCAAAACCAGCAGTGCAACAGGGAGTTTGACTCTCCAGCCTCATTCTCCCAGGGATGGGGAGAGCCTGGCTCAAACCCAGCTCCCATCCCCATGGGAATGTTCTGCTCCATCACCTCACATCCACCCCAAACAAGGATTCATGCCCCATCTATTCAAGCATCATTCTGCCTCAATTCTCTCTCTCTGCCTCACTATTCAACACCAGCAGCAGTTTTCCCTCTACTCCTATTCCCACCACTTCCCAGCTCTTCAGGGGAGTACCCACACCTATTATCCCAGCCTCTGTGTGCCCCCTGGACCCTCTCCCAGGGCCCTCCAGCCTCCACAGGATCTCAAGGCTGGTTTCCAAGGCCCTGAAGCCCATTGCTGAGACTGGAAGGAGAAGCAGACACAATCTGGGAAAGAACAAGTAGGATTTAGGCAGAAAAAGGCACAAAACAGGAGGGGAACCACTGCTGGGCAGGGAATAGAGGTTTATTCATCTGTTGCCTCCAGAAACTTGAGGCTGGTTTTAAAAAGAAATCAAACAAAATAAAACCCAAAAATATATGAACTCAGCCATTTTCAGCACAATGAGATATAATTTTATGAGTCAACTTGTCCTCCTTGTGTTTCCACCACCCTTTAGCCCAACACAAACGGCCCACGGGAGGGAGGGCTCGACACCAGAGGGAATTGCAGGGTTTATTTAGGATGAATAATGTTTCAAGGAGGGGAAAAGTACCCCAACGCCTACTCCAGGGACTGTCTGTACACGTGGACACGAGACAAGGTCAGTGGAGATGTTACAGGTGCTGCAGCCAGGGCAGGGGGAGCTGGGGAGGGTCAGCACCAGCTCCTGGGGGATGGAGATGTCCCAGCTCGGGCTGCCCTGGGCACTGGAGGTGCAGCAAGGCCGGCGGCCGCAGGGACACCCAGGGCACAGCGAGGTCCTTTCAGAGGATGGAGGGGACAGGGGAACAGGGGGAGCTGCAGCGGGACGCCAGCGGAGCCGGGCCCACCGCCGATCCTGCCACACCATCTATGCTGCTCAGGCTCCGGGATTTTCCACAGCCTCGGTGAAGAAAACAGACAGGTTAGAGCTGAGCAGCCCCCTGCCCTGGGCTCGGGAAGCTGAGAGCACCAGGCTGAGCCCCACACCCCGAGCAACCCCCTAAAAAAATTCAGGAAGGGCTTTTTGAGGACAGCCAGGCTGCCGTGGATCCTCCAGAACTTCCCACTCCCTGCATCGAGCAGCGCTGGCCAAATCCAGGACTCCAGAGTCATCAATGAGGAGACCAAATTGCTCTTGTAGGGTGTTGGGTTTTGTTTCCCAAATTGCTCTGAATGAGGAATGAGTCTGGGGATTTTGTGGGCTGAAGCAGACGGGGAAAAGCAGCGGAACTCAAACAAATATGGGATTTGGAAGGAGTGATTCCCCCAGCTCTGGATTTTACACCCCTGTAGCAGCAAGCTGCTGCTTACACCTTTCTGTGTGGAAAGGAGCAGGTGGACGTGCTCATTATTTTCCATAAGAAATTTCATTGAAGAGCAAATATTTCTATCTCTTCAAGCATGGGTACCCTTCACACTCCCCCCAAAGAGCCAGAAATTTCTCCAGCTTTTATTGAAAAAGCAGCAAAGAGAGGAAATATTCTCACAGGTCAAAAGCCACTTTTCTTGCTGGAAAGACACAAAGTCTTTGCACTGAAAATTGGATTTTTAAGTCCATAAAACACCACTGCTAAGGATGAGTCTGTTCCCTGGATCTGCTGCCAAAATACAGAAAATTAATGATGCTCCCAGCTGTGATGAGCCCAATGTCCCTGCACCTGGACCTTCCCTGAGAGCACCCCAGTGGACAAACCCAGCCAAGCCTGAGCTTTCCCAAGGCACCAGAGATTTCCAGGGAAAGCAAGACCATGGAAGCAGCGTGTGCGTGGGGGGAGCAGAGGGAGGCAGCTCCTGACAGCAGAAAAACAAGGTGATGGATGGCCCCTTCAGCAGTGCCAGGCTTGGAATCCCTCCCTGGGTCCCACCCCAGGAGTTTGTGGCACAGCTCTGGGTTCTGCTTTGCTGGTGCTGGTTTGGGCTTGGATTAGGGATCAAGGCTCACCCTCACACCCCCCAGGGGACGCTGACAGGAACATCCCCTGGAAAACACTCCAGAGCATTACCTCTGCAAATCTGGGGGTTGTCCCCATTTTACGTTTTTTATGTATCCAGCAGGGATTCTTCAACCCCTGCCCACCTCTCAGCCCCCTGAGGGGACACAGCTCCTCCAGCTGGGAAGCAGAGGCAGGTCCAGGGGACAGAGGGACAGCTGCCCAAACCTGTTGCTGACTCCAGCAAAGCTTCCCCCTCCCTGCAGTGGAAGTGGGAACAGAAACAGGCCTGAGGAGAAGAGCAATTTCCTGATTTACTTCTTGGCACGGATCCACACAATGAGCAAGGAGGGAAGCGAGTGCAGCCCTGAGCTGGGGGGAGCTGGGAGTTTCCCACCCACAGCAGCTGATGCAGACCCCCCTGCTCCCCACAATACTCCCAAAAAACTGCATCAGGCTCATCCTTCCTTCCCCTTGCTCTTTTTCCCGGGTGTGCTGGGGCTCTTTGAAGAGCTTACACATTTCCTTGCCGCCCTGAACCACTCGTGGGAAGCAGCAGTGCTGAGATCCAAACAGTCCCTGAAACTTGGGGCAAGCCAAGCACCCAAACAGCACCAGTTTGGCAGAAGCGTTTTGGGGTCAGGGTTTGCTGGGAGCCTCCAGCAATGCTGGTGGGGTTTATGGGATGGACTTTGCCTCTCACTCCGGACTCTGAGTGCCTGCAAACAGGCACAGAAACAGGGTCAGAACCACACTGCTCACTCTGATTGAGTCTCAAGCATCACATTTTGGGACAGAACTTGATAAAGATGTTTGATTTCCCCAGGGACCTTCTGCAATGGGACACCAGGGCAAACCTGCCCCAAGCCCAATGCTTTATTCTCTCCATCAATTTATCCCAAGCCACACTTGCAGGGGCACCTGGGAAGGAGCTCAAGACTCAGTCCCTCAAGGCTGTTCGAGCCTTCCCACCACAGCCAGGGCCAGGAGCCACCACAGAGTGAAGCCACAACAAGGGTGTTGTGCTCTGCTGATTGTCACAGCTGATAAACAGAGCTGGAGTCCCAGTAACTCGCCCTGGAGCCACCCAGGGTCACTGGGATTGCTTTAGAAACAGGCTTGCTGCCAATAAAAGTGTTGTGTGACCCCTGGCGCTCCTCTGGGACTGTGGCACTGCAGGAGTTCAGCACAGGCACAGACTGGGAGATGGGATGGGGTAAAGCAGGGAGGCAGCAAAGCCCAGGAATGTCCCGTGGTTGGTGACAGAGGCCTGGCACACAGCCCGTGTGGGGTCATGTCCCCGTGCAAATGTGGGCTGGTCTTCAGTCCCCTCCAGCCAGGCAACTCCAGAGGATATTCCCGTAAGCATTCCCAGCTTGATCCCATCCAACATGCTCAGGCCATGTGAGAGCCATGGCCCTGCACTGGCAGCAAGAAACAGAGTGAAAATCAGCTGCATGGAGGGAAAAATTGCTGCTGTGCCACGTTAATGTGCTGATAAAGGAGGTGGAGCTTTTTAAGAGACACAGATGTGGCACTTGAGGACATGGGTTAGTAGCCGAGTGCTGGGGGAAGGTTGGACTGGTAGAGCTCCTTTCCAACCCAAGTGAGCCCGTGACTCCATCCTAACCAGTCTCACTGGTTGGACTCATCCTGCCCCTCCATCCAAGCAGAGGACGGGCCTTTTGTGCCAAGACAGCCCCATGCTAAGGTGTCTGCACCCAGCAGGACACTGGGAACTGCTGAGCAGGACCCCAGTGCTGAGGGGAGATAAAGGGTCTGAAGGCATCCCTGGCAGCCAGGGAGCAAAGCAATTCCACTGGAGGCAGCCACAGGAACAAGAAACACATTCCACAGAAGAATCCACAGCAATCCAGCTCAGTCTGCTCCAGGCTCAGCTCCAAGGCCAGGAGTAGCTCCTCTCTGAGCTGCCCCAACGAGACCAACTGCTGGAGTCAGGTTTAATCCACAATGGATGCCCAGATCTGCAGCTTATTCCCAAACCAGCTCCCTCTCCTGATTTCCACAGCTTGTACAGACACCAGTACCTGTCCCAGGATCTGACAGATGGCCATCAGATAGTCGGGCTCAGAACCAAGCTCATCTCAATTTGCAGAGCTGCCAACATCCCAGTACCAGAACAAACAGCCTCAGCAGGAGATAAATCAAGACCAAGGGAGGAGGCACCTCTGCGGCTCCCAACGGCTTTTGGCTGGAGGCTGCTTTGCCCCCTGGTCACCTCTGGTCATCTCTGGCCACCCCTGACCATACTGGAGCATTCCAGCCCTGACCTCCCAGGACAGCCTCCCACCCATCTGTCCCATAGCCCCAGCAGGACACAGGTACTGAAGTTCCCCCTTCCCAAAAGGTCTCAAGCATCACTGGAGCCCCTCTGGACACCAGATCCAGCTTTCTCCAGGTACAACATCATTCCAGCAACATGGGGATGAGTGACCCCTGCACACTTTCTATTTTAAAGTGCAAAAGGCACTCTGAAATTTGCAGGGAAGACACCAGAACACCCCAGGAATGATCACCACAGTGCTCTGTACCACAGCTCAGGTGCCACAGAGCTGCTGCTTCCTGTGATGGGATTTGGGAGTGAGTGAAAGCAGCTCTGGATCCTCAACTCTTAGAGCTGCTCCACTTCTCCTGGCTTCAGTGGGACCAGATTCAAACGCTTCAGCTGAAGCCTAAGGAGGAAGATCAGCACTGGCTTTTATCCATCTCCCCCATTCCTTCCAGTTCAGCATTCCAGTTTGGAGTGGGACTAAACCTCTCTCCCCTCTCCACACTAACAGGTATTAAGAAAAGAGACCAGCTTCACAGGAAAATGCACTCCCAAGGGAAAAAGTATCAGGCATTTCAAGCAGATATTTGATGATATCCCAAGAATGAGCAACGAGCTTTCCCTCTTTGTCCTCTTTCTGAGGTTGAGCAGCAATGCCAAAGGGAATCCTTGATTTCCCAGGACGAAACAACCAATTCATTTCTACTGCTGATAAATGTGATTGCCCCCAAACACCTCCCAGCCAGTTTGTGCCATCCCAAGCAGTTCAGAAAGTTACAAACCCTTGAGGCTCTCCAAAGCACCAACAGGTCTTGGGGAGTGGCTCAGAGATTTATCATCATCCCTTCTCCTGCCTGGTCCCAGCACGCAGGCACTGCTCCCTGGGAGCTATGGGCATCACTTGGTACCAGGGAGGTAGAAGTAGGGCAGCTCTGCAGCTACAGCATCCCACGCCACCCTGGACACACAAAACACTGCACAGCTGGAAAACTGAGCTGTGCCTGAAGAGTTATCCCAGCAGTCGAGGGTGCAGCTGGATTTTGGGGCACTGGAATTTACCCTCTCTGGGGCTGGAGTGCTGGGAGATGGGCAGAGGAGCAGAGAAGTCTGGGGCCAGGTTGAAGAAGATTTTATTTCATCATGGGAAGAAGAGTTTTGTGTTTTCCTGACTCATCTCCCCCTCAGTTTCCCATGGAAAACCTCAACACTTAGCACAGCTCCTGTTCCAAACCCAGAGGAGCCTTTCTGGCAGCCCAGAGCTGCTGGCAAGGCAGCACCTGACACATCACAGCTCCCCACACTCGAGCCCACTGAAAGCCACCGGAGGGGAAAGAAAGGGAAAAGCCTCTGGATATTTTTTTCCCTATGGAAAACCTTCAGTCACCTTCAGTCACGACCTCACCATGACCCTGGGAGAGATGTCCCACTCACACCAGCCAGAGATGAGTGGTTGAAGCCCAGGGAGAGCTGGAGGGGCAGAAGTTGGAGCACTCTGTCCCCAGGGAGGGCAATGCTGCCAGCACGGGGTCACAGACCCCAAATGGGGGCAACCGGGGAGGAGAAAACAAAATGTGGAGCCAGCACAGAGAGATGTGTTGGACGGAGGTGAAGCAGATGGAGAGGCAGGAAGATGTGGATTTGGGGAGCAGAGAACAGCCAGGCAGGAGGATGGAGATGAACCAGCCTTGGATCAGCCCAACAAAACTCAACCTGCACCTCTCCCTCCCCGCCCAGGTCCTGCTCACATCTCCAGCTGTACCTTTCTGGATGCCTCCATCCGCTGCACAGGAGAAGTCCCCCGTGGCCAGCAGGAAGCACGTGGAGGATTTCTTGTTCTTGTCCTGGGTGCTGGAGCGCCGCATCGGCCGCTTCTCCTCGTCCATCGGGGACAGCGGCTGCTCCTCATCAGACAGCACCACGTTGGCCTCACCATTCTGCTTGGAGTCTGCAAGGAGGTGGCAGAGACCCATCAGCAGCTGACAAACTCACAGGAGAAAGTGCTCAGGGTGGCCAGATGGGATTGTTCAGACCATGCAAGGAAGCAGAAGAGCAGGTTGCAGGTGGCCCAGAGCAACACCCACCAATTCAGGTGCTGGTCCCTGCCTGGACACGCTCGTTTAGAGCAGCACAAAGACAGATATCATTCCAAGCAGCTTTAGTCCTGCTGAGGGTTATAAAACCTGCATGAAGCCAAAGCTGGGATGAAACACCCCAGGTTTTTGAGATCCACCCACCTAATTGGAGGGAATTAGCTCTCCAAAATTCACACTGCTGAGGAACGGGCTGCTCGGGGTAGTGGGAAGTGCTAATTTATGTCCCCTGGCTCCCTGGTATGTTGGCTGAGAGGATGCTCTGCCACGTGAGGGCCTGGCCTGAGCTCCTGGCTCTAACTGCTCCCAGCTGCCAGGGCTCCTGGGGCAGATGGGATTCGCAGGCATGTGGGAGAATGAGGTTTATAAATGAAAAGAGCTGTTTGGGGCACTGGGATCAGCCTGTTTCCCTGGCAGGGGAAGGCCCACAACTGTTGAACACATGTGGCCAGATGTGTAGCTGCCCAGGGCTGACCCCAGTGTTGGTGCAGGACACGACCCCACCATGGTGTCTCCTGTTCCAGACACCCCAGAGGAGCCACTGGCAGCAAACCAAGACAGCAGGGGCAGAGAAGCTGCCATGGCCACACTGACATTGGGGCAGGGCTCACACAGACCCCCAAAGTCAGCCCAAGGGATGTTCCCCACAGCTGCCCACAGCTGTGCTGTACCTTCTCCCTTCCCAAAGGCAGGACTGGCCAACCCCCAAACTTCAGCTCAGGGCTTGAGGTGAAAAAATCCAGGGACTGGTTTTGCTCAGGATTTGGAGCAGCAGGGCAGGGTCTCTGTCTACCAGCAGATGAATGAGGAGGTAGGGTCAAGCCCCAGGGAATGCCCATGGATTTATCAATTTTGGTGAAGGCTCCCCTGATTTATGGTGGGAGGAAGCAAAGAAAAATCTGTTCCAAGGGCATGACCAGGCTAACATGGGAGTAGGGTGAGTGGCCTTACTCTGTCACTGTGAGGGAGAGGCGAGTTAGGCAGAGACACCTTGAAACCCACCATGGTGACTGGATCTGTGCCATTAGAAGGGAAGGATATGGCCTTTGGGAAAGCAGAATATGGCCCTTCCCCCCTGTCTGGATGGGGGATTTGACCTGGCCCACCAGCACGGCCCCCAACACCCTCACACCCAAGGGGCCCAGCCCTTTCCACAGCGAGTCTCCCCCACCCAGAGCTGGGGGCACATCCTGCACCATCCCCAGGGACACAGGGCACCAAACACCTGGAGGGCTCCTGGAGGTCTCCCCCTCCCTTGGCCCCACCTTTGGGGTCTCACCTGACCGTTTCCTCTCAGTCGCCCCCTCCTCTACTGCCAGTGGGCAGGTGTCGCTCTGGGTGCTGTTCCGGGGGGAGTTTTCCTCAGATTTGCCGTAGGTGGGGGAGTCCAGCGGGGCCGGACGGGGTATATGCTTTTTCTTCTTCTTTGGCAGCTTCTGCTTGGCCATGGCCAGCGAATAGTACATCCCAAAGTTATTGACGATGACGGGCACGGGCATGGCGATGGTCAGCACCCCAGCCAGGGCACACAGGGCCCCCACCACCATCCCCGACCAGGTCTTGGGGTACATGTCACCATAGCCCAGCGTCGTCATCGTGACCACAGCCCACCAGAACCCGATGGGGATGTTCTTAAAGTGGGTGTGGTCGCTCCCGGTGGGGTCGGACGTCTTGGCTCCGATCCGCTCGGCGTAGTAGATCATGGTGGCGAAAATCAAGACCCCCAGGGCGAGGAAGATGATGAGGAGCAGGAACTCGTTGGTGCTGGCCCGGAGCGTGTGGCCCAGCACCCGGAGACCCACAAAGTGCCGCGTCAGCTTGAAGATCCGGAGGATGCGGACGAAGCGCACCACCCGTAGGAAACCCAGCACGTCCCGAGCAGCTTTGGAGGACAGGCCACTGAGACCCACCTCCAGGTAGAAGGGCAAGATGGCCACGAAGTCAATGATGTTGAGCAGGTTTTTAATGAAGAGAAGCTTATCTGGGCAGCAGATGATGCGAACCAGGAACTCGAGGGTAAACCACAGCACGCAGACCCCTTCGATGTAGGTGAGGATGGGCTCCGTCTCCACTTTGTGTGTCAGCAGCACCGTCGTGGTGTTGCCAACCACCAGGGTCTCCGTCACGTTGACGTCGATGTTGAAGGCCTCGTGTGTCTCCAGGCAGAAGGTTGTGATGGAGACCAGGATGAAGAAAAGCGAGGCGAAAGCAACCACCTGCAAAAGTCAGAATTACATGGGCTGTGAGCTGAGATGTGGTCACAAACCTCTTCTGTCTGGAGGAGGACAAAACGCTCCAGATGCTGCCACCCACTGCCCCAAGACCAAGGGTGGAGGATGAGGGGGATTCCTGAACCTTTCCAATGAGCAAACCTCAGTGGCTGGGGCCGTCAGTTCAGGATCTTTCTCCAAGTGCTGTGATCTGTACAGGAGAAGGTGTGCTGGGTTCCAGCTGTGCCTGGAGGTGTGCCAGGAATGGCAGTGCTGGGGATGAGGGGGAACTGGGACAGTCTAGGACTGGAGCAATCTTCCAATGGGAACAGACATGAAAAAGGAATTTTGACAGGACAAATTCAAAGAGCTTTCCCCCGTATTCATCACAAACCCCTCTAGATGCCAGGTTCACACCGTTCACAACTTTGAGCTTTGGGGTCTGGATGTGTCAGAGACGTCCTTTCGCCTCCTCCCTGAGGGCCAGTGGTGGGTGATGTACCCACAGAAGGTCCAGGACTGGGAGGGCAGGATGGGGAAAGGAGCAGGCAGAGCTCAGCCTCTGGCTGATGCCTGGACCTGGTAACATCCAGATGTTCCCATTTCTCCGCTCTGCCCAAGCAGGGAGACAGTTGTCCCCCTCATGTCACCTCCTCCTCCTCGCCTCAGATGTGAGTGAGGAGGGGCCAGCAGCACCCACTGGAAGTCACAGGCTGTGTCACAAAGTACCACCTTGCTGTGCTCCCACCAATCCTGCTCAGCTCCCTCCCTCCCTCATGGCGAGCCTGTTACCTGGAGTATCTGTTTCCCACAGCCACCCCTCCCAAAAAAAACCCAAAAAAAACCTTCGGAGTGGAAAAACTCTTGTTCTGCCTTCCTCCAACACAAAAGCACGGTGGTTTCAGCTTCCCTGGAGCAGAACCTACTGCAGCCCCTTTGCTGCACCTGCACCAAGCAGGATTGACCTCCTGCTGTCAAAGCCACCCGAGCGGCTGTGCCTGGCAGAGCAGCACTGTAAGCCTGCTCCAGGCGACAGCCCGGATCCTCGGCTGGAGTGAATCAGCAGCACAGACAGCCTGAGTCACGCCACAGAAACACCCGGCCCCGGACACCGGCCGTGCCGTGCCGGCAGCCCCGAGCCTGCCAGGAGCATCCCGAGGGGAGTCCCCGAGGGCAGACCCACGTGGGGCCGCCACGGAAAGCATCAGCCCTGCAAGAGTTTGGTGTGAAGTTTAAATCAGGCATTAAATGATGGAGAAAGCTCTGGAAGATGATTCTCCTGCCCCAGTGAGAGATACCTGCTGGGGGATGAAGTGGGATGCTCTTCACCCCTCAATCAGACCCCTTTGGACCACGCATGGGGATTCAGCTCTGAAGGCTGATCAGTCACGTGTAATTTGGGAAACAAATCCAATAAAATTGGGATCTTAAAGTAAGGCCAGCTTAACCAGACAAGTGTCTCTACACAGTGGTGGCACAGCCCAAATAATCTGCTTTTCAGCTGAGGGCTGAGTCACGTTCCTGAGCTTCCCTGTATGGGGAATCTTGGGAAAACCAGAAGAGTAAAAATTTAGACTTAAAGCAAAGCAGAAAGAAAAAAAATCACCCAGGAAGGGAGTGAGACCATGCAAACACTTGAGTAATGAAGCAGCCCTGCTGCTGGGTGTGAGGTGAGACCTGATTTAGCCCAAGGAGCAAAATCAGCCTTTAAAAATAGAAGAGTTGGGTTCACAGCCAGTGCCAAGCATTGTGTCCCCCCCAGAGTGCTGCTCCAGTTCTGGTCTGACCCAAGATGTCTCACCTCAGCTTCAGTCTCTGCTCCAAACTCAAGGTCTTTTCCAAAAATGTCTTTAAAATAAAATTACATCTATGTATAAATCCAGTACTAACAGTACATGCCAGAACTCGCACCAAACAAGTCCTCCAGAACCTGCTGATGTTCTACACAGCCTTGACCTGCACTCAACAGCTTGAGATGGGTGTTCCCAAAAAATCCATGACCCTACAGAGGGCCACTAGCCTGAAAGTCCCAATGAAAGTGAGGTCAGAACTCTCCAAGCTGGGCTGAAAATGGGAGAAAATGATGATGAGCTGCATGAAAGAAGAGTTTGGACGTAGACATAAAATCACAGCCAGGGCAGATTCCCATGGGGAGGAAGAGCGTTAACCTCCAGCTGGGACAGCAGTTGCACCAGGGACCAAATATTCCCTGAGTGGACTAGACTGAGGAGCCAGGGACCCCATGGCCATCGATGGTGCATGGAAAAGAGGCTAAAACACGGGAGAGATTTCTAACCACGTGCTCACACAGTTGCCAGCTGAGGAGGAGAAGTGCTGGAGGGAGGGGAAGACGGAAATAACAAGGATCCAACTGAGTCAGGGCCCGAGGGGCTGCTCCATGGAGAGGAAGAGCAAGGACTGGAGAAATTCAGCTCTTGAGACTCTTAGTCACGGCTGCCACACAGAGAGAGTTTACAGGGACAGCCTGGGACTGCTGCTTCCCAAGGTTTGGCAACATGCTGTTCAGCTGCTCCAGCACATTCCCTGCAGCCAGCAGCACCCTTTGGCTCTGGCAAGAAAGGGAGACCCCAGAACGGGGTATTGAAGACATCCCAACCACCGCAAACACCACCCACCACAAAAGCCAGGGCAGCGCCAGGAATGCTGTACCCACAGAGATGCTCATGAATCCTGCAGCATCCAGAGGATAGTGACTCCAGCCCTGAACTGGGTGCACTCACTTGGGCTGGTTACATTGCTCTGTGCCTCAGTTTCCCCTCTTACCAAAGCAGTTCTCCTAAGCTATGGTAAAACTGTACCAGTATTTTTTCCTGTTGCCTCTGGAAGTTGATCGTTCCCATGGCACTGCTGAGCTGAACATTTATCTAGAGCAGTGAGAAGAAAGCAAGGAGATCCCAGTATAAACTGGTCCCACTCCAGCCCCAGCTGGGCCTCAAACACAACCATCTCTGCTCCCTCCAATACATTCCTCCTGCTAAGGCCTTTTCAGGAGCAGCTCAGCACACAGGAAAAGCAGAACCAAAGGATACTGGGGGAAAAAATGAGTTGAATTACTGTGCTTGAGTTTATTTTTAATGTTGTTGAATTTTTTATTTGTAGCCTTACACCACTCAGAGCACCTCTCCAAGGTGAAGAGCCCTCAGAGATGGGCAAAGGAGGGGGTACCTTTTTAAAATGGGTTCAGGTCTTGCTGCCCGAGAATTCTCTGCATGTGTGTTGCTCTAACATTTGCTGCAAAAACACCTCCTTGCCAAACTGACCCCTGCCCCGCGTGCTGCTTGTGGGTGTGAAATGCCTGCAGAATTTCTTACCATTGATGGGGTTTTTTTACACCTCTAAATGCATCCAGAATTCATCTCGATCCCAACTGCCTGCCTCTGTGTGTGTGGCAGATTTATAAGCTGGGCGTGCCAGGGGCTGGGTGGGCACGGGTGGGCACCGGGGGTTCGGTGGGCAGCGCTCTGGGGATGATCTGCAAGGAGCTGGGAGAGGTGACACACATGCAGAGTAGTGCTTGAGCACCTGGCTGGGAACCCACAGACACACCTGGTTTTGGGGGACACGTCCTGAGCACGTCGGTGCCCTGGGGTAGGTGCACCTGTGTGCCCAGAGAGGGTGGTGGGGTCTCTGGTGTGGGGATGAGATCACATGTGCACACACACAGGGCCACGTGTGGTGAGGGGGCTGTGGGGGGCTGTGAGGGTGGGCTCCGTGTGCTGCGGGGGCAGCCCCAATGGGGACAGCGGGCAGGGGCTGCCCAGGCACGGGGTGTCCTCCTCTGGGGCTGTGGTTCCTACACGTGAGCAGCATGAGCTGCCTGGGGATAAGCATGAGGATCCCGTTTGCTGCAGGACCCGACCCCCAGCCCTGACCTCCAGTCCACCTCCGGGCTGTTAAATGTGGGTTTTGGCATGGCACAGCCCAGCCAGAGGAACCCAAACATCCTATCCTAGAGCATCCTGAAACTCTGCCAGGAGTCAGCCCTGCCAAGGACAATCCCTCATCTCTGTGTGCCCAGGAGGTGCCCAGGGAACACTCGAGGGTGCAAAAGGGGCAGAGACTGTGCTTGCCCACAGTTTCAGCCCAGCTCTCCCAGATGTGTTGGAAGGGGATTGGGAGACAATGGAAGAGATGTCCTGTAGGATGGGACATGTCTCACGTGCCTCACAGTAGGAGGGGGACAGTTATGGGGGGGCCTCATGTAACCCACCAGGAAAGTCAGTGTTGCCCTTGGGGATGGGGAGGTGAAGACACAACCCCAGCACGGTCCCATCCCACCTCCCCACCGGCACCTTTCGGGAGCTTACCCTTGCTGCTTTGGATGAGTAGGGATCCTCAAAGAGCGCCCACATCTTGGGCTGCCAGTTCCGGCAGCAGCCACCCCCTCCAGCAGCCCCTGCCGCCCCTGGGGGCCTGTCATCCATGCCCAGGCGCTGAAGGGCCATCTCCCTACCCCCTTCCTCTTCAGGCTCCTCTCCACCAGCCCCTCCACCAGGCTCGGGACTCTCAAAGATGTCCAGGGCCTCCTCTGCGTCGCGGTGCTGGCGGTAGGTCATCCAGCAGCAGGGCTCCACGTCGGTCTCGTCGATGCCCCAGTAGGTCAGCTCCTCCTCGAAGAGGGGCCCGCAGATGTCCGCGGGGCAGTGCAGCTTCCCGGTGCGGTAGTAGTTGAGCACGTAGGAGAAGATCCCAGGGTGACGGTCGAAGAAGAACTCGTTGCTTTTACCATCAAAGTCAAAGTTGCTCTGGGCATCGGGGTCAGCCAGCCAGGCCAGGCGGGTGCCCGGCAAAGTCCGTAGGGTGCTTTTGTAGGTCTCATGCCGGGTGCCACCTACATTGATGGTGATCTTGTCCGACTCTTCCCCTTTGCCCATCTCTTCCTTCAGGCATGTTTTGGAGGGTGGTTTGTTCCCAGACTTGCGTCCACGGTAGGAGGAGACACACACCGAGCTGATCATAGATTTCGGTGGATGGGAGATGCCCACAACGTGCACCCTTCCTCCGGGCAAGGAGCTGGGGTTCAGCGAAGGCAGGAGAGGAGGACAGAGATGGGACTGGGGAGGGGAGAAGGGGGGGCTCAGGCTGGGCTCTGGCCTCGGGGGGAGCAAGCTGGAGCCGTGCCGGACACCTCTGGCTGCCGGGGGACAGCAGGGGAGGCTGCAACCTCCACCCCCTCCAAAGCCACCCCCCCCCAAATAAAACCGCCCTAAACCGGGAGCCAGCCCAGCCCTGCCGGGCAGCAACAAGTGCGGGATGGAGGGGGCCAGGAGCGGGCGGGGGGGTGCGGCAGCCGGGGGGGATGCGGGCCCGGCCGGGAGGATGCTGGGGAAGGGCTGGGGGGATGCTGAGTCCGGCCGGGCGCTGTGTCCCCCCCCTCCCGGTACCTGCAGCGCCAGGCGCGGGGGGGCCCCGCCGCCCGCCCCTCCCGCTCCGGCGGCTCCGCGCTCCCTCCGCCCCCCCCGGGCCGGGCTCGGGGAGGAGGCGGCGGCCGGGGGGATCTTTCCCGTTTGCCGGCGGAGAGAAGGGGGGATGGATGCGCCCTCTCCGCCTCCCCTCCCGCTCTCCCTGCCCCGGGGGTCCCCGTTCACGCGTGGCCGGCCCGGGGGGGCCTGTTGCGCCCCGGCGGTGCCTCCCCGCGGGGCTCGGCGCGACGGAGGCGGCGGGATTTGCTGCGGGGCTCGGCGGGGATTTTATAGGGCTGGGAGCGAGCGGTGGGGTTACGAGAACCGGCGCCGCCCCGCCGGGGGGCTGGGGACCCCCCACCCCAGCGCCCAGCCCCGCAGCCCGCCCGGTGCCCCCCCGCCGCTGCCCTCCCTCTCATCCCCGCATCCATCCCTCCCTCCCTCCATCCTCCCATCCCTCCATCCATCCCTTCATCCCCTCCACCCCCAGCCCAGCCCTCCGCCTACCCCCGGGTCCCCCGCACCCCCCGGCACCGGCTCACCTCCCCGCGGGGCCCGACGTGCCGGTGAGGGTCTCGGGGGGTCGGTGTCAGCGAGGAGTGAACCCCGGACACCCCAGCTCCTCTTCGCGCCGGAGGGGAAATGCAGCCCAGAGCTGCCTGCGGATCTGGAGCCAGCTCTTGGCAGAGGCTCCCGCAGATCCCATCCCTCCCTGGCTCGCAATCCCTCGCTCACCGAGAGGTCAGGAGAGACCGACCCCGGGGCCGGTGGGGAGCTGGGAGGCTGCACTCAGTCCTGAGCCCCCTTCCCTCCCACCACCCTCCCCGAGCATCTCTCCGCCCTATTTCTGCTCCTGCGTGTGAGATGCCCCTTTCCCGCAGCGGCTGCCGGGGCTCGGGGTACCAACCACCCCAGCCCCCGGGGCCCTTCCCCTAAGCCCCCCTCCCTGGGGGCCTCCGACGCCCCCAGGATGCTGGTGCTGCTCAGCCTCAGCTCCTGGGGCTGGGGGGGAGGTGACGAGCTGTGGTGCCCCAGGGCCAAGGCTGACACCCAGGTGAAGACCTGAGGGATTCATCCTGCCAGCACTGTTTACTTCTGCACTGGCACTGCTGCTGCTGCTGCACTGAGGGGTGGGGGATGTTTTGGGGTCATAGAAGGGATCCAAGCCCAGCACAGGCTGTTATTGGGGTGGGGGGGCTCTCATCCAGTAGGGTCAGCAGTTAGATAAGCAAGTTCTTGGTGCAGAGCAAGGGGACATGGCATGGGGGATGCTGCCTCAGCACCCCTCTCTGCACCTCCCTGGGCTGTGTGGGGCATTGTCACCCCACCAGGGCCCCTCCGAGCCCCCTGCCCAGCTTTGTCCCCTCAGTGACATGCCCCAAAATCCAGGGGGCATAGAGGGTGGCTGGGGAAAACGCTCCACCCAAGAAAATCCACGAGGCACGAGAGCCACGCTCGAATCTTACCACCAAGAAAGCCCTGCTCCAGCTGTGACTGCAACTCCACAGCTCCCAGGGCCGGATCCCGAGCGGGTGGAGGCTGGCGTAGCTCCACACCCAAAGCACCCGCAGCTGCACCAGCGGGAGAGCCTGGAGCCCGAGGGAAAACCGTGCTGGAAAAATCGAGCCTTGCATCACCGGCCAGGCATCGCAGCTCAGCTCCTCATCGCCGTAATGCAAGTTTGGCCAGGAGGAAGGAATGCTGCGACCTGATGCTAATATTTTATCTGTCGACTTCCATCCCGCTAGGAAGAGCTTCGTGCACCCAAGCGCGGCCGTTCCTGGGGTGGGAGGAGGTGGCCAAGCAGACAAATTAGTTGTTTCTGGGGAAGGAAGAGATCTTTTAGCCAGCAACACCCGCCCAAAGCTGTCTGCTCTCTAAATATGCCTTCTGATTTTTAATGTCCATGGGAAAAAAAAAAAAAATAGAGAGAGAGAAGGAGAGAAAAGGGAAAGAGCTGGATGAAAAGGGCCTTTTTGGAGCAAGAAGGAGTCACTTCTGCAGGGATGTCCTGCAAGGCTCAAGGCATCTCAGATAACATCCAGACAAAGGATGGAATGAAGAGCAGGACCTGGAAGATGTCAAAGAAGATCAGCTCCAACCTGGAAAGCCTGGGGTGGGTCCTGAGGGGTCTCTGGGTCCCCCCCCCACCCATGACCTCTTCCCCTAACCCAGCACAGCACCCTGAGCCTGGCCCATGGTTCAGCACATCAGGCACGTCCCCACAGGAGGGGAGAGACCAACACGACAAGCACAGGATGCTCAGGGGGCTCAGTGGCCTCAGAGAGGTTGGGGACACGCTGGGGGCCCTCAAGTTCAGAGGAGGAGGGTGAACCGCAGCAATTTAGGGAGAGACAATCCCGTTTTAATGTAGAAATAGCCAAACAAACCTCTCCAGGTTCTTCCAGCTCAGAATCTTGTTAATGAAAGATACGTTGTCCTCGGGAACCCCTGGATGCTCCAAACAAGGTCTCTGCCCTCATTTTTTTGGTGGGACAGATTCATCTCTGATCCGTGTGTGGTGACACTCCCCTCCCCAAGGTGTGATCCCCAAGAAGCTTTCTAGACTCTGCTGGAGGTCGGTTTTCAAAAAAAACCTGCCACAAGCCATGGACAAGCTCTGTCTCTGCTCTTTGCCTCTGCCAGGTGAATGTTTTACCTGCAATTACCCATTTTAGCAGTGCACGTTACACTGGCAGGGTTTGCAGCCCCATCCCTCCATAAGCTCAGCCTGGAAGGGGAGGTCGCACATCCCCTGACTGCCGGGTGGGGAACGCTGCCCGAATTGCTGGCGAGGCGGTGTGTCCCGTGCTCTGTCACACAGTGCCACCTCGTGTCCTGAGCGCCGGCTGGAGCCCCGGCAGGGAAAACACGGCCGCCGGAGCCTGGCGGGGTCTGGGGAGAATCTGGCTCCATCCCCGGCATCGCGGACGCAATTTCGCTCCTTAAAAGCAATTTGGGAACGGGAGGGGTCTGGGCTGGAGTGGGGATAGCGGTGGGGATTGTCTGGCTTTGGAATGAGCGAGAGCAGCTCGTGAGGTGGTGCTGTGCCTCGGTTTCCCTGTCTTTAAGCATCAGGATGTCCTTTTCCTTTCCGAGGTGCTCAGGGGATCACAGCAGATGTTGCTGTAGCAGCTCCACCTCGTGTCCGAACCCACGTCGTGCCTGCAGCTCGGGCCAGAGTTGTTTTGAGATGAGACACCCAAAACCCACCCCCACATCCGACAGCAACATCCTTCACCTCCCACCAGGCTCTGAAACCTCTCCCTCACTGTCACAGGAAGTTCAATATTTATGGGGTTTTTAAAATAGAATGTATTTGGCTTCAATTCCACATTTGGGCCCATTTCTGCGTTGTTTTTCCAGCCCCCAAGGGCCAGGATTGTCCTTCCCAGTTTGTTTCTCTTACCTGTTTCTCAGGAAGCCCCTGGCACTGGGATTTTCTGCAGTGACACCACACGTGTGTCCCGTTGAGCACTTGGCATTACCCCGAGCTGGGATCTCTGTCCCTGCCCCCACAGGACTGGGCTGTGCTGGGCTCAGAGTTGCCCTACATAGTCCCATTGTCCTGCTCATCACTCCTGGGGGATGTTTTCCCCCAGAGCTGGATGTCCTCTGGGACATGGATAACCCTGTGCCACCTCCTGTCCCCTCCCTGGGCAGTGCTGCTCCTCCAGCTGTGTCAGACACTTGCCCCAGTCCTGCACCAGCATCTCCAGATGGTGCCTAAAGATCTTCCCTGCTTCCCCACAGCTGTCACTGCATGGGGACAGGCTGAGTTCATGGCCATGGCAGCGTCCCCATGGCATTCCTGCTGCAGGGGTCTCATCTGGATCCATCTCTCCTGATTTCTTCCCTCCTGCTCCCTGAAGCAGCCCTGGAGTAGCCAAACAAGCTACCAGAGATGGGAGGGAAGGGAAGAGGCAGCCCCACTCCCCAGCTTAACTAAACTAATTCCCTAATCTGGGATTGCTGGAAACCCTCCGTCCTTCTCCAGGAAGGGTCTCCAGACTCCCAGCACTCAGGATAAGCCACCAGCACAGTCAGCAGGACATTGTGCAGAGGAGCTGATGCTGCATTGTACCAGTCCCTGTGCCCTGGGAAGCCAGGGTGTACTGGTTAAACTGGCCCAGGATGGAAACCAACCTCCACAACGCTCCTGAAGAACCTACAGACTGCTCCCTCTGAGCAAAGCCCTTGCAGAGGCTGATGCTGGGTGGAGGAAGGGATGAGGGGAGACAGAAGGACAAGAGTGGGACAGGACAGGGAAGGACAGACCTCGACACCCATGGGCCCTTTGCTTTATATCTCTGCCACCCTAAACCACAGAGAGACCCCAAAGCCCACCCAAGAAAGGAAACAGAGGCACAGAAGAGACTCGGTGAGGAGAGATTTGGTAAGAAGAGACTTTTAATCAGACTCCAATACAGCTCTTAGAGGGTTTCTCTCGATGGCCGAGGAGCCCGGGCAGCACAGCCCGGCCCCGCCCGGCACACGTGGGAACTACTGCGGCTACGAGGGGACACGGGACGCGTCACTACGAGGTCTGTGCTTTACCTGTACGGGAGGGTTTCGCCAGTGTTGTGCTTGTCCCAGGGGAAGCAGCCGCATCCTGCGTGTTCCCATGGCTGTGCCATGTCCCTCCCGGCCACCAAGGCCACCCGGCCCCGCTCCTGCCAGCGAGACCCACGCTCGGGGAGGGTGGGGGCCAGTAAAAGGCAGTGGGAGTTGCTTCTAGGAGGTGCTAGGGTTTAACGTGACCTGTCAGGGTCTGGGCAGGAGCTGAGAGGTGAGGAAGGGGCTGTTTTAGAGGGATTGAGAGGAAGGAGCCATGGGATACCCTGTGGACCCAACTCCAGTCATCCCCTCTGCCTTGCACCGGGGTCAAGGTTCCTGCAGCAGAGGCCAATGCTGGGAAACAGAGCATCCCAACTCCAGCCCTACAGGCTGGACCTGCAGCTCCAGAACCACAGGGTGTGCCCCTCCAGCAACCTCCTTTTTGGCCTCTCCAAACCCAGTGAACACCCTCCCCGCAGAGAGGGAACAGGGGCTGGACCCCTCCTGACCTCCCCAGCACCTCCTCGTCCCCCAGCCAGGGACACCACATTGCTCTGAGCAGCAGGATCAGGGCTGGGAACCCGCCAAGGAGCTGATGAGGGGGGACAGGGATATCGGCAGCGGTTCCCCCCCTCTGTCCCACTGCCTGAAGGAAAACTGAAAAGTGCCTGTGCTCACAACTAGCAGCTATTCCCTGTGCCTCTGTGCAGAACAAGAGGAAAAGAAGTGATTTCTAGGGCTAAAAGCCACTGGGGGTCGGCCCAATCCACAGCCAGGCACCCCCAGGAGGTGTGTGGAGGGAGAACCTGCCCCGGCGAGCGGGAGAAACCCCCACGCAGGCTCCGAAAGTGAGCGAGTACAGCCAGAAGTGAATCCTAAAGCCACCCACGCACACGGACACGCGCACACCCCACGCACGGCAGCTACGGACGAACACGCGCACGCTCCCACGGCGACAACACGGATCTCCTAAAACCTAACACACGCACACTCCCCCCAACACCCCGTGTCTAACACCGAGCTAATGCCACGACAAAATACAGTATTGCCACAGATTAAAGTAAAGGTGTTGTCCCTCTTCCTCCTCCTCCTCTCTGCTGGATCCCCAGGGCAGCTGGGCACCCTGGGGCTGGGGGCAGAAGGGGACGTGCACCCACCACACACAAGAAAAATAAAAAGGTAAAAATATGCCCTGCTATAGAATGAGAATTGATCTGTACAGCACTAGGAATGAAAATAGGTCATGGGCCACTTTGGAATACAATTTGTCATTTAACAGCATTTACAGTGACATTTACAGAATAAATATACAATAGAAATAGAGAATCTCTAGGTTATTATTCCATCTCCTCTCTCTGTATATATTTTATATATATATATATATATAATATAGCTTCTTGTTACCTTCTTATTGACTTTACTTCTTATTGATGCTGCAAGAAGAAGAGAGGAAAGCGAGCTCCTCCCTGGCTGGTTTGGGAACGGGGGTGGGAGAGACGGAGGGCCGGATCCTTCCCCCCAGGCTTCTAGGAGCATCATGCCATGAGAGCACATGGGACTGAGCATTCTGGAGGTGTCCTGCTCCATTAACTCCATGGGAGCTACGGTGGGAATCTGGCCCCCGGGCCCAGGGACCTCGGGGAGGTGATGCTGGGCAATGGTTTGGCTCCTCCTCTGTTCTGCTGGTCAGGTGAGGATGGAGCCCATAAGAAATGGGAGGGAACAGGTTGCCTAATGATGGGGAATTGCCACTGGATTTGGGCTTCTCCCTTCCAGAGATGATGCCATGGGGACATTTCTGTGTCCATCTTGCATGGGCAAGGGAAGGAGAGACATGGGAGGGGATGAGGAAGGGGGAACTTCTGGAGGAGCAAGGCTGATCCCGATGCACAGATCTGGTGCCTCTTGGAACCATCACTGAGCTGCTTTGGTTCAGTCCACTTCTCCATCTATCCCCCAGAAAAACAATTAATGAAGGGCTTGAGCTAATTGTCCAGGAGGAGTTTCCAGGTCACCAGCCAAGTCCATGGAGAAGACTGTGAATAAAGGATCACACCCACAAGAGATGTCACTGGGAACCTCCTGGCCCCAGGAATGCTGAGAATCAGGGAGGATGAAAGTCAGGGGTGTGGTGAATGGACCAGCTGCTTTCTGCCTTCAACTCCAGCCAAAAGGAGAACCAAGGATAAAGAAAAACAATTGACAGGAAAGCGGAGGAGAGAAGGGCTCATGAACCAGCACCCACAAATGAGGTCTTCAGAGCGGCCTGAAAGAGCTTCATGCACAACGTGAGCCCAGCAGGACCCAGGATGAGGTGCTCCCCCAGCCTTTGGAAGCAACAGAGGGGAGAAAGTGTGCAAGGAGACTGCTGCTTCTGTGCCCCCAAGGAAAAGGGGGATGATGCCAGGTTATCCTGATACCCTTGGCAGAAGTGCTTGGTTACATGTAGGATTCTGGGAAATGACCCTCAGTCCCAGAGGGAGAGACTCAGAGCTAAAAGATCCCACCCTGTCCTAAACAGCCTGGGGAGAAACAACTTAATGTCACATCAGTCTGATCCCTCAAACACATGGATGGGCACAGTGGAGGCCCCTGGACTCTCAGAACGGCTCCCCACCCTGGATCAAGAGCTAGTGGGGACCTGGCAGCTGGCACTGGCCCCCAAGAGCTGTTGCTCCTTGGATGCCAGTGGTCCCTTAGAGCTGGTCACCCCCATCCAAAGCCTGGTGAGCTCCTGTGGGGTGTGACAGGAGGCAATGCCAAACCCCTGGCTTAGGGGGGACACGAGGAGAAATGAGGAGGCACATCCAGAGAGAAGCACTGCCCAGCTCACGTTGGCAGGGGGGGAGCGAGGGAAGTCAGGGGGTGGTTTCCTGAGAGCTAAACCAGGAGTGTGGTAGGACTGGATGTCCCACAGCTCCTCTGCTTGTCCCTCTGGGACATCTAAAGAGAGGAGTGAGAGGAGATGATCACCATGCCAGGGATTTTGGTTCGGCAGAGCATCCCATGTGTCAGAAGAAATTCCAGGAGAGTGCTCCTGACCCCCATCACACCAACACCATCCAGACCCCACACAGGCTCACACACCCAAAACACTGTCACTTCAGGGGTCCTCCTGCCACTCAGCACCATCACCACCAATCCACAGAGCATCCCAGACACTCCATCCCATGGCTGTGACATCTCCGTGCCTCCAAACACCTCCCAGCCACCGTCCCTATGCTGGTGGCAACAAAGATTCCAGGGATGCACCATGCCCTGTCTCACACCCCCCAACATCTCAGCCAGCCCCACGCTGCTCCCTGCCAACCCTGGTCAGAATTTGAGGGGTTATTTGGGTGTGTCCACAGCTATAAAAACCTACAGGAGATACAACAACAACAACAATGGTGACAACAACAGCACCTTTTTGTGCTATGAACATTGATGATTAATTGTGCTCGTTGGAATAAGGCCATGACTCCTCCCGGCTAAAGGACAACAGACGGGGAGGGAAGAGCTCTGGGTGACAGGAGGAAGTATGATTGGCTTCCCACCTGCTGCCAGGTCCTTGTTCCAACCATCAGCTGCTTAGAAAAGAGAGATTCTCTGCTTCAGATTTGAGCTGCATGAGAACAACTCTTGGAAAGGTATTGCAGCGTCTCTTACCCCTCCTCCCTTCCCCAGAGATGAGTCCAGGGGTTCTGCCTTTCCACCGAGGGTTGTCAGAGGAGTCCTGCCCCTCCTGCAATCCCTTCTTCCCGATGTCATCTTAGAAATGGCTGCTTTGCTTACGATTTTAAGAGGGGTTTCTTCTTCATCTTAGTAATTAATTCTTCTTCACCCTTAGTATTTAATTTTCCTGTTGCCTGGACAGCCAGGATCCACTCCCCAGTGCCCTCCTCTCCCAGTGGGGGTGGTCGGCAGGCAACCATCACAGTTCAGATTCAGGGGTGCTGGCCAGCAGGTACCCGCTCCCATATCGTCCGTTGGGAGCACTGCTCATTTCCATGGGGGAGTTGCTCCCGGGGCCCAGGTAGGAGCGGTGTGTGGGCATGGGGGACGGGGTCTCGCTGGGCACTTTGCTCAGGATGAAGCGGGTCTCATCGTTGTCTTCCAAGTTGGAGATGTCCTTCATCATCCGGCCCTTCTTGTAGGTGACAGAGAGGGCGTTGGAGCCATCCGATACGAGGTGGAACTGCCGGAGGATGAAGACCAGAGGAAGAGGGAGGGATGCCAGGATGATCAGGGAGATGAGGATGGCCATGGCCCAGGTTGGGTAGAACAGGAACTTTTCAGCAGCCTGGAAGAGACAGACATTTACATCCTGGGGCTGTTGTGATGCCCACCAGGTACAGCATCTCTGGATGGCCAGACAGCTCCTGCCAGACTCAGGGACACCACATGAAGGGAAAGGATCCTCACACAGGATGCTGGGCACAGCATGGAGCTGTGGGAGCCAACCAAAGTCAACACAAACTTCAGCCCAGAGGCAGAGCTGGCTGGAGATATCTGGGCAGTGTGAACAAACCTGGCTGCTCCCAGGGGATGAACGGGGCAAGAGTGTCACCCAGCAGGAGAGGAAGGAGGGATGAGCAGAGCTGGGGTGAACAGAGTGGTCTGCAGCTCTGAGCTGCCCATGCTCTCCTGGGGTATGGGTGGGGAAGGGAAGGGAGCTGTGCTCACCTCCTCTCTGATCCATGCACTGTATCCTGGGGGGCTGACTCCCAGCTGGATGATGCTGGCAGTCATGAGCACGGCCATGCAGATGGGAGACACGTACTTCCAGGTGTAGTAGTAGAACTGGTAGGGCCGGAAACCCAGCATTTCTGTCAGCTCCTGCATGAACCTGCCGAGGAGAGACATGGAACCATAACATCCCCCACCTTTGAGAGAGAAACACCCTCCCAGGAACCCTGTTGATGCTCAAGGTAGAGCCTGAGGAAGAACCCAGCTGACCATCTCAGCATCCCTCAAGCCTGAAGAACTTGTGGAAAACTCCTCAGGACAAGAGAATCTGAGCATTATCCAGAGCTGCCTTTGCTCTGGACAACTTCTGAACAAGAAGTACTGTGAAGAAAAGCCTCCCCTTCCAGAAGGACCTGGAAACCTCAGGAAAAAGGGTCATCACAAGTAACTGAGCATCACACCCAACAGAAGATGCCCACAAGAAGGACCCACTCGGGGACTGCATTACACCAGGGCAGGACAGGAGGATCAAAGTGAACTAAATTCCTGCCTCTATAACTGCCCTTGGAGCTCTTTCTCCTGGAGAAAAAGCCATGTGGAAAAGAGGTGGAAGGAGGGGTTTTAGCCAGGAGTTACAGCACAGTTATCCCTTTTGCTGTAGAAATTCCTTACTTCTTGGTGCCATAAATCCAAGCCACAGCTATGTTCTCCAGGATGACCACAACGGTGAGGGGCAGCGTGGCTGAGTAGTCATCAAACATGGTGACAAAGTAGTTTCCAGAACGCTGCACAAAGATCAGCCCCACTACGAAGGCGAAGATGCAGCAACCGACTGTGGGGAGCAAACAGGCCTGGTCAGCAGAACCTCCTGAGGGACACCTAGACCTCCAGAATGTTGATTTCCTGCATGGGCATGGTCAGCAGAGGTCCCTGAGGGACACCAAGGTCCATTCCCTGCATTATTATGGCCCAGTTCACCCCCCCCACTATGTCCACACTCTTCTGGGGTGAATCCTCAAGGCAATGGGGACCCCCCACCCCTTCCCAAGGAGGTTGCAGGAGAAGAGACCTCACCTGTGAACACTTCCTTCCGCACCTTGAAGGTGTCGATGATGGGCGTGGTGATGCCTGACATGGTCCCGATCATGCTCCCCAGGCCCAGGTTGATCAGCATCAAGAAGAACATGACGGACCAGAAGGGTGAGGCTGGGAAGTGGGTCATGGCTTCTGTGAAGGCAATGAAGGCCAGGCCAGTCCCTTGCACCGACTGTTGAGGTGGGGAGAGGACCAAAAGATGAGAAGATACTTGTCAGGGACACATGATGCCTTAAGTTTTAGCTTTCATATTTTCCAGACTCTGTAGT
Organism: Certhia americana; assembly: GCA_018697195.1. NCBI lineage: Eukaryota > Metazoa > Chordata > Aves > Passeriformes > Certhiidae > Certhia > Certhia americana. The sequence continues at coordinate 5,380,879 of JAGMWU010000028.1, forward strand.
GCATTAGTATATAACTCTAAACTTCACACGAAGTGTCAGCAAGTTCTGCTCACAGCTCAGGCACACAGAACAATCCTTTGCCAGCCCCAGAACCAAGGACACTGCTGCAGCTTCAGGACAAAAAGTGCAAACAGCAGAGAATTGAGGAGAGCAATCTGGAAGGGTGGGACTGCAGAACCTGGAGCTGGAATTGGACAATTAACCCCAATACGGAAATGGATCAAAACCTATAAAAGTGTGAAAACTCGTGACCCATCATCCATCTTGGGTGTAGCCACAGACAGGCTCTTGTACTGCCCAAGGTGCATCCTTTGAAAGCGTTTTTAATAAATCCATGCTTTATTCCCTTAGCACTGTCCAGCCTCTGTTCTAGGGAGCAAGGCAGCACACAGACTACAAGCCCCTGATGTCTCAGGTCTTCCTCAACAAACCCTCTTCATGGAAAGAATATCCCAGTCTGGTACCAGAGGTAAACTGGTGATGACCCTGCTAGACTTGTACTGGACAGAGTTTCTCCCACCTAAGGGGGACCCCTGTGTGCTGGGTAAAACCACAGGGACTTGGATTCTCTACCTCTGGAGGGTCTCTAAAAGTTGTTTTTCTAGACCCATGTACCCAGGATTGACACGGGGAGAGGCAATGGGGTGGGTGACCTGCTGGTCCTCCCAGGAGTGCCACCAGGTACCTTGTTGAGTTCATCCTCCAGCAGACAGGCATCCAGGCCCAGCTCTTTGAAGTGCCCCTCCTTCACTGTCATGATCACCCTGTACATCTCATTGTAGTCCTTGGCAGTGAGGTGGGAGAAGTTCACGTGGGGTGGGATGAGGTCATGGCTCAGCACATTGGTGTTCAGGTAACCCAAGATCTTCTCAGCATTCCTAAGGGAGAGCAGAACCTCTCAGGTGATGCAGGGCACCTGAGACACACTGGATTCACACTCAAGCTGCAGATTAAGAGCCCGTGTTGGTGCTAGATTTTAGCTTGGAGGAGCTGAATGTCCAACTCCCTCAGCTACAGTGATACATCTCTGGAAATCCAGATCTTGACCATCAGGAGCTTGGGTTCACCAAACCCCAGGATCATCCAGTTCCAGAGTGCTTTTCTGCCTCCAGACCCACCACAACTGGCAGCAGCCAAGACCTGCCCACCCCAAAGAGAGAAAAAGCAAATCTTACTCCACCACGCATTTCTCGTTCATGATGTTGGCCTTGAAGCCCAGCACAGCAAACACAACCAGGGTGGCCAGCACAGATGTGAAGAAGTTGATGAAGGAGACAAGGGTGGCATCGAAGTGGCAGTTGTTGTCCTGCTTGTTGTAGCTGGAGAAGGCAATGACTCCCCCAAAACCCAGGCCCAAGGCAAAGAAAACCTGTGTGGCTGCTTCACGCCACACCTGGGGGTCCAGCATCTTGTCCAGCTTGGAAGGAAGGAATGCAGAAGAAATTAGGCCTGGTGGCTCCACAAGCCATCCCAGAACTTCATTAAAAACTGGGTTTGTAGCAGCTGTGGGCTGCTTTGCTGGGGCAGTGGAAGGAAATGATCTCTAAGGCCCCTCCCAACCCAAATTATTCCATGATTTTACAAATGATTCCTGCCATGGTCAGGTTTGGCTTAACCCAGCACTCACAGGTCCTTCTCATTCACACAGAGGGGGAAACTGAGGCATGGAGAGGTCAGGACAAGGTTTGACCTGACCATGTCTCTGCTCCACCTGCCCCAGAGGCCTAACTGGGGGTTCCATCTCTCCCTGTACAGCTTCCCATCTGTGTGCCCCCAGCCCAGGGAACCACCACATGCCCAGCCATGGGTCTGCATCCTCCCCTGGCTGTCTCCTGCTTCCAGAGCACCTGGAGCATTGAAATCAAACATCCTGGCTGGGGGGTTGTTTTAACCCCTGATCTCCCCCAGCCACATTCCCCCTCTCCTGGGAGCCAGAGCTGCAGCCTGGAGCCTCCCAGCATCATTCATCAAGGGACCATAATTAATGTCTTCTAACAGCATCGCCGGCTGAGCTGATTCATCTACATCTCTGCTTAATTAATTAATTAGTTGGTTAATTAATAAGTGCATACCACCAACAGAGGTTTTGCTGCCAGCCAGTATCTCTCCATTAAATCTTTATATTTATATATTCCCTCAGGCACCTCTGTGCCCCCCACCCTGGCACCAGGGTAGCTGAGGATGGTGAGCTGGTGAGGCTCGTGGCTGTCCTGGCCACACTCTGAATTTTGGGAGCCACTCCACACCCTGGTGATTCCCACATTTGGGGCTGGTACTCTGATTTTTGGGGTGGGGGGGAAAATAAGGGGAATAATAAGAGAATAAGGGAAAATAGGGCATGACAGCAGGAGGGGAACCTGCTTGGAGACTGCTGTGCTTGAAACTCTCACCTTGGGTGTGAACATGTGCATGATCCCATCCACTGCTCCACGCAGCAGAAGCCCCCGCACCAAGAAGCAAACGAGCACCAGGTATGGGAAGAGGGAGCTGAAGTACATCACCTGGAGCAAGAGGATGAACAAACACAGCACAGCCTCAATTCCTGCCCCCTGGGCCCAGCCACACTACAGACAGCTCACAGTGGGGAGAAGGGAGCATTTCCCTCCCCTGGATGGGAGTGGCTCCCCAGGGATACACTGTGGGACCCCTTGGAGATGGATGGTCCAGGTGGCTGGACAGTGGCCAGGCAGAAAGGGACCTGGGGGCACTGATGGACAGCAGGCTGGACAGGAGCCAGCAGTGTGCCAAGAAGGCAAATGGCTCCTGGCCTGGATCAGGGATGGTGTGGCCAGCAGGAGCACTGGTGAGGCCTCACCTCAAGTGCTGTGTCCAGTTCTAGGTCCCCCAATTTAGGAAAGATGTTGAGGTGCTGGGGGGTGTCCAGAGAAAGGCAACAAGGCTGGTGAGGGGTCAGGAACACAAGTGCTGTGAGGAGTGATTGAGGGAGCTGGGGGGGCTCAGCCTGGAGAAGAGGAGGCTCAGGGGAGATCTCATCACTCCCTACAACTGCCTGACAGGAGGGTGGGAGGTCACCTGCCTGACAGGAGGGTGGGAGGTCACCTGCCTGACAGGAGGGTGCAGCCGGGGGATGTCAGGCTCTGCTGCCAGGGAACAGTGACAGGACAAGAGGACACAGCCTGCAGCTGCACCAGGGGAGCTTTAGGCTGGACATTAGGAAGAAGATCCTCACAGAACGAGTGAGTGGGCATTGGAAGGTGCTGCCCAGGGAGGTGGTGGAGTCACCGTCCCTGAAGCTGTTTAATAAAAGCCTGGATGTGGTACCCAGTGCCATGGTCTGGGTGACAGGGCGGTGTTGGGTCACAGGTTGGACTCCATGACCTCAAAGACCTTTTCCAACCTAACTGGCTCTGTGATGTGCTGGAGCTCAGGGGGATTCTCTGTGCTGGTGTGGCTGAGCCCTGACTGCACGTGTCAGTTGAACTAAATCTCTTCCCCACACCCTCTCTTGTTCTTATCCTGGATCCCTCCCGAGGTGACCCCAACTGTGGAGCAGGTGTGAGCATCCCAGGGGACACAGCATTCCACTGGGACCCCAGAGAAGGGCAGGAGAGTGTGGTCCAGCAGGTTCCGGCTTCCAGGACAGAGCCCAGCCAGGCTCAGGTGGCCACCAACACCCACCTTCCCTGAGGACTGGATGCCTTTGATCATGGCCAAGCCAACCAGGCTCCAGGCCACCAGCAGACACAGGGTCATCTTCCAGTTAAGCCCCCCACTCTCAGAGATGGAGTTGGAGATGTCCAGGGTCTCCCGGTACCAGAAGTAGGTGGTGGCTGAGCTCCTCTCACATTCGGTCTCCACAACTGCAAGAGAGCAGAGGGAGGAGAGCATGAGGGGGGGCAGTCATCCACTGTCTGATGCACTGATCAAATGTCAAAGACACTGGAGCCAGCCAGGGAAGGGAGACCCCTCTAGAAACTGAGGGGCAGAAATTAATGGGGCTCATTCTTAGCAGAGAAAAGAAGAGACAGGACATAAAATCACTGCCAGGTGAAAATGAGATGCCAAATAGAGGGAGAGACATTTTCCTTTGCCATAAAACCTCTCACAGAGCCCCAAATTGATGCTCAGATGTTATTAAACACCATTAGCTCCATCTGTGTCTCAGCCAGGCAGTGGAGAAGCCCCTGCCTGGCTCTCACTGCCTCCCTCCATGGACCTTGGTCAGATCCTGGCCTCAAGCACTGGGACGGCCTGAAAATCCCATCAGTGGATTCTCTGGATTCCCAAACTGGCAACAAATCTCATCAGTGGGGAGAGAGAGCAGTGGAGACACTCATCCAGCCCAAGGGGAAATTCTCCATATGGTCAGGGCAGCTGGGCCAGAGACCACCCCGACCTCCTGTGTCCCCATCTTCTGTTGGGGGTGGTGATGTGTCCCACCGTGTCCCACAGCCCCCCTTCCCTGGGAACTGCTCCCTCCCAGCCGAGTTCCCCCGTCCCTCACCGGCCACGGAGCCGTTCTTCACGATGGGGCACTCGCTCCAGGGCAGGGGATACTGGAAGGACTTGAAGAAGTAAAAGATGCTCCAGCCGATGATGACGTTGTAATAGAGACCAACAAAAAAACAGACCTGGGGGGGGAGAAAGGAGGAGGACAAGGCATCAACCCACAGGGCAGCGACACTGTCCCCAGGGCATCTCCCGCTGCGCAGGAAGCGGAGGGAAGGGGGTCTGCTGGGATCAGGGGTGGGCACATTCCCAAACCGGCCCTGGAGCCGTGAGTGGAGCTGGGAAAACATCTCTCGAACCTTCCCACGGGGCTCCTCGAGGTTTGCCTCATCCCGCACACCCCGAGGTGGGGCGGAAGGGTCCCCCGGGCACACTCACCAGGCAGCTGGCGTAGCCGATGCCTCCCAGGCGGGGACAGATGTAATTCCAGACGCCGATGCTGCCCCGGCGGATCCGCTGCCCCACTGCCAGCTCCAGGAAGAACAGGGGCAGCCCGATGATGATGAGCAGGACCAGGTATGGGACCAGGTAGGCACCTGGAAGGGGAGAGAAAGGTCATTATAGATCTCCCTGCCCCAGTGCAGCCAAGGACAGATGGATATGGGTGGACAAGCAGGGCAGAGCTCTGCCTGACCCCTGACTCTGGTCAGGCATAGGCTCTGCCTGGTCCATTGGTTCATTTGCAAACAGCCTCAAGGTGTACCATGGGAGGCTTAGGTTGGATATTAGGAAAAATTTCTTCATGGAAAGGATGGTCAGGCACTGGCACAGGCTGTCCAGTGGAATCCCCATCCCTGCAAGGGTTTAAAAATTGTGCAGGTGTGCCACTTTGGGGACACGGGCTAGTGGTGGCCTTGTGCTGGGTTAATGGTTGAATTCAATGATCCAGGAAACAATGAGGTTGGGAAAGCCCTCTATGATTTTGTGATCCAGGAATGCAGATCAGAGCTTGGCCAGAGGAGCTGCGGAGAGCAGCAAACACGCGTGTGGAAGAAAAGGTGCAGCATGCCCTGCCAGTGTGGATCGTGTGTGGGATAGACCCCAAGGCCCCCAAAGACTCCCTGAATCCACAGGACAAAGCTCCATGTGTGAGGAGCCACCTGCATGAGCTGACCCCTGGGGACAGGGGTGCCATCCTGTTTCCCCAGGCACAGCCGGGCCCCCATCCCAACACATCCCCCTGGACATCCCACATCCCCTGCAGCAGCATCATCGTGCCATGTGCCACCCTGCACGGTCCAAGGAGTGGAAACAACTCAGATTTGGAACCCAGTGAATGTCTGTCTGATTGCTGAGGCTGGAGAGGAGTTGGTGATTCCCGAAGCAGAACCGATGACCGTGAAGGATGCGATGACTCACGCTGCAGTGCCCGGCTGAGGAATGGCTCTAGCTCCTGCCAGGAGCTGGGGAATGGGCTCAGGAGAATGAGCCTGGCTCCTGCAGGGTAGCAGACAGTCCAAACGCAACTGAAATTCCCTCCTGGATTGGCACCTCGGTGACAGCCACCACTCCCCAGGCCCAGGCAGGACCTGCTGCTCCAAGCAGGGACTCTGCAGAGCAGATCAGCCCTGGCATGGTTGGGGATGGTGTGTTAAAAATGTGGGTAGGGAGAGAAATTGAGGAACAGCAGCCTAGGAGGGTGAAAGGAGAGGCAGAGAGCAGAGCTGGAGCTCAGGGAAAGGAAGGACCAAGAGCATCCCATCTCTGCAACACTCTCCTGGGTTTCTCAACCTACAGAGAGGTGGGAATGAGACAGATGGACAGATTCAGATGCAAATGTGTCCAGTATTGGAGATTTTCTTCCTGTGGGATGCCTGGACAGGCACGCATCAGCTCATGCCTGTGCAGCCCCTGCTGGGTCCCAGCACTCTGAGTCCTGGGAATTTGGCTCCAGCCCACCCTGCTATGAGCACGCAGCCGTTCTCCCCCACAGACACCTGCTAGGGGAGCAGGAGAGAGAGCAGCTGCCACCATTGCATCCTGGAGCTGCTCAGAACGAGCAGGAAGGGTCTGTCCATCCTTCCCAAACTCCTGCATCTGCTGGCTGGCAGCAACCTCTGGCCTGCTGGGAATCCCAGCCGAGAGGATTAGATGTGGCAGGAGGAAAAGGCAGAGAACCAGTGTCTGGGAGAACCAGTGTCCCAAAGAACCATGGGACAGACAGATGATGCCACTTGGGCAAAAGAAAAAGTGCTGCAAAGCCCAGCAATCTGCTGCTCAGTTCCCAGCGCCGTGCCTCAGTTTCCCCATCCATGGAATAGTGGCAATGGCTGAGGCAGCTTGTAAAGACTTTTATTTTAAGTCCTGCTGCAGAAAGATGTCCTCTCAAAGCAAGGAGCTCCTAAAAGCAGCTGCTTGTCCCAGTCCCTGCCTGGCTCGGTGACCCTGGATCCCACCACAGGGTGGGTCAAACCCATTGTTCATCTGCTCTGCTGCAGCAGTGTCAGGGCTGTGCTGCCTCAGTTCCACAATCTGCTCTTGTGTCCAAAAACACTTTTTTTAATACAGACAGAAAGTTCAGCCCCAGATTTGAGGAATACAGCAGAAGGAATCCCAGCCTGGGAATCCCAGCTGCACCTCCTGTCTCCCAGCTGAGGCCAAAGCTCCCCAAAACCCAGCAGAGAGCTCAGCATAAACTGAAGATTTTTCATTGACTGCACTATTTATGGTTAATTAAGGATTGCATTGCTGTGGCCATGGGGAAACTGAGGCATGGCTGGGTTAATCCTTGTGGAGAAGAAGGTGCTGGTTCTCCAGCCTCTGGGCCTGAGCTGGTTCTAAATCCCATTTAACATGGAAAACTCTTGGCAATCAGAGGCCAGCTGTAATGAAGCCAGCAGGGCTGTACCAACCTCTCCCAGCCCTGAATTTGGGACGAACACACTGGGCAGAGCTGTGCTGTGCCAAAACCGAGCCGAGCTGGGGCCAGAGCAGGCCACTGGGAGGTGCTGGGATGCAGGAACCGGGCACAGCCAGCTCCATCCTGGATGGGAAGGGAAGGCAATGGGGGGTGAGCAGCCCCGGAGGGGGGGAAGTGCTGACTGCACAGGTCTCTGTTTGGCAGAATGACTCATCCTGACGGTGACACCGGAGATGTTTGAATTATTGAGAGCGCTGCAGGTTCGGCAGCTGCAGGGCTGGGGCTACAGCAAAGGATGGAGCATTGGGAACACGGAGAGCTCAGGGGGATGGGGGCACTGGGCTGGTGCTGGCATGGCTGGGAAGGGACTGGATATGGATTAATGATGAGGAACCCACTCTCTCATGAGTGTCATGAAGGGTGGTGGGGCTCAGCACAGCTGGGAAAATCCTGGCCCCCTGGGCTGCACTTGGAAGCCCAAGGAGGAGGCGTGGAGTGGGATAAGAGAATGGGCTGGCTGGAAGGAGGATTTGGGAATGGGACAGAACCACAAAATGTGGTGTCAAGGACCCAGGGAAATGGAGGGACTCTCTCTTCCCTTTTTATCCCTAATTCCTGAATTGCCCCAACGGGAATCAGGGGCAGAAATCCTGGCTCCCAACCTGGGATTCACCGAGACTTTGGAGCAGGCAGTTGGACAGCCTTTAGGAAGGGGCCTTCCTGGAGATTTCCACATCTCAGAACAGCTTCTGGCAGCCCTTTCCCCCTTCAGAGCCCAGACAAAACACTTTAGAGCCCAAATAACCCATTTTAGAGCCCAAATTACCCCTGTCCTCTCCTGGGATCCCCATCCCAACATGCAGCGAGGCAGGATTGGGTCACACCCCCTTCTCTAAGTGCTGATCCCATCCCTGCCCCATCTCTCACCTCCTCCATTCTTCTGGCAGAGGTAGGGGAAGCGCCAGACGTTGCCCAGCCCCACGGAGTAGCCGATCTGTGCCAGGATGTACTGCAGCTTGCTGTTCCAAGCCGGCCGGTTCTCTGCATCCAGATCTTCATCTCCCTCTTTCTGCTTGTCCCAGGTCTCCCCCGTCACGTTTAGGACGCTGCGTTTGTAGTCCACAGGTTCCTGGTGGGCCAGCAGGTCGGCCACCGACTCGGTGACATGCTCACTGCTGTGCTCCCGCTGCGTCACCTTGCTGTTCTTCGGCATCGGGATGGCTCCAGGCGGCCCCGGGGGCAGGGTGGAGTGAGGGAAACCGGCGAATTTCCCACAGGGAACAGCGCAGGGTGTGAGCTACAGCTCGGGCCTCACCTCCTCTTCATCAGCAGGACCTGTGTGGGGAAGGGGTCAGCTGGGGTCAGTTGGTTTTGTCTTATCCCCAGGTGACCTGGTGGGATTGGCAGCACTGGGAGAGAAGGGTGTCCACACCCCCCATGTCTTGGGGACCTTCATCTGAACTTGGAGAGTCTCCTGCTCTAAGAATGATGGAGCAGGAGCAACGTTCTGGTTGAGTGTTATAGAATGCCAGGATGGTTTGGGTGGGAAGGCACCTTGAAGCTCAGCCAACCTCACTCCTGCCATGGGCAGGGACACCTTCACTGCTCCAGGCCCTGTCCAACCTGGCCTTGGACACTTCCAGGGATGGGGCAGCCACAGCTGCTCTTATTCATGGAGAAAAGCCTCCTGTGTCCCAGAGAGAGGAATTTCCCTGGGCTCCAGGGGACAGTGACAGGTGATGGAGCTGGTCACATTGCTGTGACATCTCTTCTCCCCTCTAACATCTCCAGCCCAGCAGCTGAACCTCACAAGGCTGACACCAAATCCAGTCCTGGCTGAGGCTCTGTCCACCCTGTCCTGCTCCTTCCCCTCCTGACCATCAGCACAGCCCACGCTTCACTCCATGACAGCTTGGAAGCACTCAGGGGCTATTGTCCAGACTGTCTCTGCATCCCAAGAAGTTATCAGGAGTGACTTAAAAGCCTTGGAGCCTTACACTAAATCTCCCCAGGCAGCTTTACAACAGATAACAGCTGCAAAAACAGCCAAGGCAGAGCCATCAACCCTGGGCCCTTTGCTTTCCCAGCCTTCATCATGGGTCATGAGGAGCAATTCTGCACAGAAGCATCTCAGGAGGTGCCAAGAACCCAGCCCAGCCCTGCAGATTTCTTCCCTGCCTCAAAAATCTTGGGGGCATCATGAAAATCTGTTCCACCGGGCTGGGAATCCTCAAACTGGGAAAGTACCATGTCCCTGCGCTCCAATACTGGGAGAGCTGGGGTCAGATGGGCAGCTCCCACCCTAGACTGGACCAAGGTGCTACATCAGCTGGGGAAAAAACACAGAACTCCCACAATAAATCCCTCAGCTTGGAAAAGTGACTCTCCTGAAGAGCTACACTTCCTTCTCTCCTGTCCTCTCCATCTCTGCTCCCAGGGGACACCCAGCTGGTGGCTGGGCCATGGCAGAGCCATGGTGCTGTGCATGAGGACCTGACCCACCCCAGCTGGGCAGCAGTGCACCTTCCAGAGCCATTCCCAGCTCTTCCTTCCTTCTGGACATTTTTGACCCAATTCAGCCCACAATCCCAGCCCTTTTCTGGGCAGTGGACTCAGTCCAGGCAGCAAAGCCCATCCCCATCCCAAGCAGAGTCCCAGGAGCAAAGCACCGGGAGCAGGAACCCTCCCCTTCAGCCACCCTCACCCTGGTGTTTTCTCACCCTGACGGAAGTTCCCCCTTTGCCAGGCCCTGTTCCTGTAAGAAAAAAATCTATTTTCAACTGTCGGCTGCATCCATTGCCAGGCAACCATCTCGGCTCCACATCTTTCCTGGATCCGGCTCCTCCGGAGAAGCCGCTTGAGTTATTTTTTCAAGCCTCGGCCAGCGATGTTTAATTTCCTAACGAGGGCTCATTGACACAAACCGCTCACTGCTCAATCCCGGCAATTACCGGCACGTGGCTGCCCGGGGCTGGAGCATCCTCAGCCGGGATGGGGATGGGCACGGAGCACGGGGAAGGGCCTCATCCAGCAGCCCAGGATTTCCATCAGGATGAGGCCAGGCTCTGGGTGGATTTGTGCAGACCTGGGTGGATCACCCGGGGGTTGTTTGCTGCTCCCTGTCTGCTCAGCTGCTCCTTCAGAGTCAGGGCAACTCAGAGCAGCAGCAGGACTCGGCCTTGGGGCTAAAGTATCTCTTCAGATTAGGGAGAGAGCCAAGAAGATCCAGGATGTACTGGCCAAGCCCCCAGAGTTCAGTAGCCCACAGTGAGGGCACTCAAACTGCTTTCCTCAGACACCCCAACCCCTTGGAGGTGCCCAGCTCCAGGGCAGGTGGTGCTGAGCCAGGCCAGCACCGTGGAGTCAGGACAGACTCCACAACATCTCTCTCCTCCCCTCAGTTTAGGTCCCCCCTGGTTGTTCTGAGGAGCTGAGAGGCACCAGGACACAGGTCCTGGAGGAGCAGGGTCCATCCAGCACCTGCAAAGCCCCAGAGGCTCTCAGGGACATGGAGGACACTCCAGACAGCAACATTCCCAGAGGATTTGGGCAATCAGCAGGACTGCTTGGCTGCTTTAATGGCACGGGGAAGGGCTCTCTAAACATTGGCATGGGGGTGAAGGACAGAGATACAAGTCCTGCCCGTGGGAGATGTGCCCAAACCAAACTCGAGGGGAAAACCATAGCAGAGATGTAACTCCTGATCCTGGAATGGCTCTGGCACAGTGTCCCCACGGCTGGTTTGGGGGGTTCCTGCTGTCTCCCAATGGCTCAGCCCCAGCCTGGCCATGGTGGTGTTGGCTGGCAGAGCCCCAGCCCTGAGGGAGCAGGGATCATTCCCAGCAGGGATTCCATGAGCACACCCAGCCTTCACCATCCCCATCCCTGCCGGAACTGGGAGATGAGCCCAGCCAGAACCTGCACGAAGCCACCAACCCACACGGCACAGGAACACGAGCCAGGGAAAGCGAGGTCAGCAGGGCTCTTCCTATTCATTCCCCCGGCCTTTTGCATCAGCCCCAAGGTCTGCACACTCAAATGGAAAAGCACAGTCCAAATCCATCTGAGAAAGGTATTTCCACGCATTTCTTTGGTTGAAAGGGGAATTTAATCAAAAATTCATCTGCCGAAAATAACAACCACCCTGTGAGGAAAGACAAGGCAGATCAGCTGACAACCAGGAGCTTTCCGGGCTGGAGAGAGATAGAAAACCCTTGTCACTGACAGATGGAGATTCAGCTTGTTTACTTAGTCCCTATGACCTTAATTTTCTTAAATGTGCATTTTTTCTCTCTCTTTAGAAGACAGATTAGGGTCTTTCAGAGCCTATGCCTTGCAAGAACCTCACTCTTGCTGCCACACCACAGCTGCCTTTGCACCCACAGCTTTGCCCAGGTAAAACCAGTGCTGGTGCCACCCAGCTGGAGAGGGAATGTGGCTTTTCCTACAGCAGGACCTGGGAAAGGACCAGTTTGTGCTGGTGACTCTGAACAGGCCTTACAAGGGGAGACACTGGGGATAAACTCATCCTGCCCCATGTCCCTGGGTGTGTCCTTGAACAGGATTTCCACTTCCCTGGTCCCAGTGGACACCTTCATTCTTCACTGCTCAGAAAGCAACCACCACTCCCTGATCCCTGTGCCCAGGTCAGACCCCTGGGCTGAGTCCAGAGCTCCTGCTTGCACAAAGTGACAGTCCCCCATCCATGTCCTCCTGTCTAGGTGACACAGGGTGACCCCAAGCACCACATCCCTGTGGACTGGTGCAGGAATCACCACTGCAGCGGATCCAAGGCACGTGGAACTGGTTTGCCATGGGACAAACTGGATTCAACCCCCCAGGGAAAGGGCAGGGACAAAGAAGCTCCTGATTTGTTACTCTCAGAGTAATCCCTGCTCAGAGGCTCCCATCAAATCCCAAAAGCATCCTCTGGGAAAAAGCAGCTATTTGGGATGAGTGAAGACCCCTCCTATCCCCCAGCCCTGCCAGCAACATCACGGAGGGGTCAGGGAAGGAGGGAGGCTCCGAGCCACATGTCCTGTCTCAGCCCATCCTTGCTTTCTTGGGAAGGCAGCTGGGGAGCAATAAAGAGGCTGGAAATGTGTCAGCAAAGCTTTCAGCCTTTGGGAGCACAGGGGAAGACAGGGAGGAGATGGGGAGTTACAGCAGAACCCGAGGAGAGCAGCCACCAGCAGCAAACGTGCTCTGAGTCCAAAGGATGGGGCACAGGGGAATTTCTCCTCTCCTGTGTCCAAATTGTACATTTATCCCTTGTTCGGGTCCAGAAAGGAGAAACTGAGGCAGGAAAAGTCACAAAATGAGATCGGGTGAATTAAAAATTAACATTTCATCCCCTGGGGACTCTCTGCTGGTCCCTCCCTACCCCACCATTACCATTTCTCCCCCTTCAGCTTCCACACAAAACCCACACAGCTCCTAAAGGAGAGGGGAAAGATGTTCCTGGTGAAGCACCCAGGTCTCCAGGCCTGGGAAGGTCCAGCTCACCCCATCAAGGTCACAGAGAGGGAAAGGAGGGAGGAGTGGGGACAGAGGAACTGAGGGATTTCAGGAGGTGGAAATCTACTCTCAGCTTCAGGCTCAGAGATCTGAGCATCAATTTGCAGCTCCTCTTCCCCCCTGACACACAGAGAGCCAGGGGAATCTACACCCAGGGCCAGGCTGCTCGGTGCAGATGGGGAGACTGGAGCAGGGGGGAGGAGAAGGGACAGACCCAAGGTCACCCTGGAAGCAGAGGCAGAGGGAAGGACCACAGATCCCTCCCATCATCCTTCCGTGCTGCATAGCCAAGGGAAGGAGACCTGGGTGCACATCCCACTTGGAGCCCAAGTTGTGAGAAAACCAGCTCCAGGCCCCTTCCTGCTGCTTCCTGAGGTCAGGAGAGCCTCTGTGGTGGCATGGGGATTGCCCTGGCAGAGCTGGTCCTTTGGGAAGCATCCTGCCCTTCCAAGCCTCAGGAAACCAAGGGCAGGACCCTCTCAGCAACATCCAAACTTCTCCTCAAAGCCCCAAGGAGAAATTTTTGCCCAAGGCAGAGTTTCTGCAGCTCTGACCACCCCTGCCCTGCTCCGAGGACCTTCCCACAGCCTCCACCACACAAACTTCCCTTCTCCACCAGCCAAGACTGGTCCAAGACACCTCCATCTTAAATTGGGGTTTGCTGCTCCCTGCTCGGCCTCTGGCTCCACCGGGAAGGGCTTTATCTGGGCTCATTAGGGCTGCTCCCATTCTCCCCTCGTTAAAATGAGCCCTGCTAATCAGCACCCAGCTCCCACCCCTCAGCGGAAAGGACAGGGGTGACTCAGTGCCATCAGGGCTCTCCCCTCCTCACGCCCACCCCCGGGGAGGCACAAACTCCAGATGGGGTCAGTGTGAGAAGGTGAGAGAACACCTGCGAGAAGCTTCCCAGGACCAAGGCTGGCTGGGGCCGAAAGCAACTGGGCCACACACAGCCTGCATTTCCCTCCGGAGGGGCTGGAGCCGCTCCTTGTCCTTCCCGTGCAAACCCCGTCCCGCTTTAGCATCGTGACACACGAGAGCCGATGAATCAGAGCTGCCCCCGCTTCTGTCTTACACCCACCGCAGTGGCTTCTCCAGCCCCAGCTGTTATAAATAACCCCCAGTGCCTCTGCAGGAACCAGCCCCTGCTCTGCCCGGCACAGGGGGACACATCTGTGACATTACAGTGGCTCTTGTCCCCAGAAGGTGCCAAGAAGCCTCCAGACGGGTCACGATACGGACAGGGGCAGAGGAGCTGCCCCGGCACTCGGGTTTGTCACGAAGCGTACGAGCCCGTTGATTCATCGGCTTTGGGCTCCTTTCATGTCTCATTTGGTAGCATGAAAACACACACAGCTGCAATAACGTGACACCAGAGCAAAGCCAGCCATCATATGATTCCTTCAGGGCTCGGTTTGATTCACCAGATGATCGTTTTCCATTTAGACCTCAGTGCTCCATTGTAACTCACCCACTCCAGCCAAAGGTTACTGACTAAACCCCAAACCAGCCAAGATTTATCCTAAAACACAACAAACGGGCATCCAAACCCCGCAGTAAGTTCTGCTTTGCCCTGTTGTAATTCATGAAGCTGCTGCTATGTTTGTAAACAAACAAGTCCAAACCCAGCCCGGGATGGGATAAAAGCAGGGCCTTTGCTCCCAAGGCGATGGTTTCACCTGGATGTGTGCAGGTCAGCATCTGATTTGGGCTAAATTTGATCCTCATGACTCCAGCTCTGCTATAATTCCAGATTTCCTGCTCTGTGGAAACCTGAAGTAGCAGTGGAGTCACTCCAGATTTAAACTGAACCCTTTTATTCCTACTGATTTTAGCAGAGCCATCTCCAGTTCATCCCAGTGGACAGCTCAGACCCACATTTTATTTCCCTTGGAGCAGTCACACCCCCAGCCAGGTTCCTTGACCTAGTCCTGACACCTCTGGAGAAATATTCACAAGGAACTCTCTGCTCTGCCGAGAATAGCTCAGCTGCCACGGTGCTCCAGGTTTTTTTCCCTACCAAGACCAGAAATAGTTACATCAGCTCCTGATGGATTCAAACCTCAGGTGCTTCAGACACAAGGCATGATCCAGAAAGCAAGATTTCACCTTCTGGGTCCTCTACAAAGAGCTGAGAGCAGATTTCTCAGCGGGTTTGAGCCCCACATTCCCAGGGGGATGGCAATTTGGACTTGGACAAGAGGCCAGCCTGAAAAACACACCTTTGGGTGTATCCAGCAGTGCAATAAATGCACAGAGGGAGCCAAGGGCTCTCCACACCCAATACTGGGAATTTCACAAAACCAGGACCCCAAGCCCCATTTTCAATCCCAACCATCCACGCTTAGGGAGCAGCATAAAAATAAAAGAAAGGGGCGAAACCCCCCACCACTCCAGGGGCCAGGAGGGAAATATTCATTGCAGCCGAATGCTTTCTCCTCTCCCAATGTTATTGTCAAGGTCAACCTGGAGGCTGCGTTCACACCCATCCTCAAAAGGGATGAGCCCCCCACCAGCACGAACCGGCAGGAACCCAGTGCCACCCCCGGCGGTGACCCCCCCACCCCCTGGAGTGGCTTAAGCCGTCTGCTGTCTCTAAATGTCCCCCCCAGCCCTGGATGCCACCACCCTGAGGGCCACGCCTGATGCCTCCAGGCTGAGGTGTCCCCTCCATTAACCTCACCCTGGCCCCGAGCATCTTCCCCCTGAAAAGACCCCGCTGGGGAGGGGGCACCCAGAGCCGGCAGCCAGCCGAGATGCCGAGACCCCCGGGAGCGGGGATGGGGGGAGCATCCTTACCTCGGCGCTGCGGCGGCTCCCTGGCAGGATGAAACCGACCCGATTCCAGGAGAAACTGGCCCAGTCCCGGAGGAAACGCCGCAAATTCCCGGTGGAAATCGCCCAGGTTCCCCCCGCTCCGGTGAAGGGGGGCGAGTCCGAGGCTGCCGGTGCTGCAGGGAGCCGGGCGAACCGGAGCAGCAGTGGCCGGGAAAGGCGAGCAGTGCCCGGGAAAGGCTCCGCGGTGGAGCTCCGAGGTACCGGTGGCTCCGCTCCGCGTCCCCCCCCCTCTCTCCGCCACCGCCCGGTGGATGCGCGCTGGGCTCGCCCGGCCCCGCTGGCCTTCGCCGGAGGGAGGTAACTCCGCTCGGCTCCCGGGAAATAAAGAAAGAAAGGGAAAAGCAATTTAAAAAAAAAAAAAAAATTAAAAAAAAAAAAAATTCAACGCGAAGGGACACGCAGCCCCTGACGCAGGCTTGAGTCACCAGGGCTGCGCGTCAAAGCTGGGGTGCCGGGCCACCCCCCCTGCTCCGAGGGAGGCTCTCGCCTTCAAAAAGAAGTAGCATCGAGTCCTGACACAAGGGGTGGGTCTGGTTTTGCTGGGGGGAAAATAAAACCCCCTTAAAATGCCCATAAAGAGCAGCCCCAGGGGTGTGCCCTGCTGGCTGCTGGGGGAGGGAGAGTTTGGGGGGTTTGCTCACCCCTTTCCCCTTGGTAATAAATCAGAGACTTGTAGGATGGTTCACATAGGAAGGGACTTTGACGACCACCTCGTCCCACCCCCTGCCATGGCCAGGGACACCTTCCACTGTCCCAGGTTGCTCCAAGCCCCAAACCTGGCTTTGGGCACTTCCAGGCATGGGGCAGCCACAGCTTTCCTGGCCAGCTTGTGCCAGGGCCTCAGCACCCTCGCAGTGAAGGACTTTTTCCTAAAATCTAATCTAAACCCACTATATTCCATTATTTCAAAGAGATATTTCATATCTCTTTCATTGTTTGGTATTTAAGAAGACTTTTTTTGGCTGGGACCATACAGGAGGGAGGCAGGAGGAGTGGCCAGGCCCCAAATTCTGCTCCCCCTCACTCAGGTGTGAATCCATAACCTGCCCCCTCAGTGTGAGGATGCTCAGTGCTGGTCCTGACCTCTGTGACACTCAGGGACACCAGGGCCAGCACTGGGCTCAGAGGACACAACGTCTCTGTCCACACCACTTCCCTCTGTCAGAGGAGCCCGGGAGCAGCTCTGACCAGAGTGGGCCAAGCTGGGGTGTCAGCCAGCTTCGAGATATCTGAGATGTGATATTTGAGATATTTGCTTTTATTATAGAATTGTTTGGGTTGGAAGAAACCTTCAAGCCCATCTTATTCCACCCCCACCATGGGATGGAATCCACTACCCCAGGCTGCTCCCAGCCCCATCCAACCTGGTCTTGGACACTTCCAGGGATCCAGGGGCAGCCACAGCTGCTCTGTGCCCCCCCTGCCAGGGCCTGCCAACCCTCCCAGGGAAGGATTTTTTCCTAATCTAACCAGAACTCCCCTTCTTCCAGTGCAAAGCCATTCCCCCTTGTCCTGTCACTCCAATTTCTGAGGAATAGTCCCTCTCTGGCTCTCTTGTTGGCCACTTCAGCTCCTGGAAGGCTGCTCTGAGGTCTCTAACCCACCTGTAATACAGATGATAAAATGTTTCAGGTAAAAGGGCACCACTTCACTTTCCTTCCCAACAGGACATGGGATACAGCAGCACATTCAGGCTGGATGAAGGCAGAAATACATCACACAAACAGCTCTTGAGGTGAGCAAACCCCAAATCCAGCTTTTTAGGCCAAATTTCCCACAGCTTCTCAGGCTGCTTTGTGTGGGGAGCAGAGCCCAGCACGATGGAGGGCTCAGCCTTCCCCATCTATTCAGTGCTGCCCTCAGAAAACCTCTAATCAGATTAATCAGGAAAAGTTTTTGGTTCATTGCAGGGTAAACAGGGAAAAAGTTTTTGGAGGAGTTCATTTGTGATTCAGTACCTCATGGAAAAGTCTCCTGGTCCTGCAAACACACATTGAGCTCATCCAATCCCCCTTCAATGGAGCCTGGATGCATTTTCCCAAGCAGTATATTTCTGGTGCTGGGAATGCTGGTACCAATATCCAGTGAGAAACCCCGATAGGAGGAAAAACATTTGGAAGATCCAAACTCCAGAGGATTCAAACCTCCAGCCCCAAAGCACGCTTCCTCAGCTCCTGGATTGCAGTGTTTATACACATTCCTGGCCTTTGGAGCCGTTTTCCTTTCCAGCCTATTAGGCACAGAACGATCAATTCTCCAGGTACTTGGGAGCTCGGCCAGCGCCGATGGCCGTAACTCTGCCTCTTCCCCCGGGCAGGAATGAGGCCACGCTCCATTACCTGTGCCTCTCCCAGCCCGGCCAGTGGGGAGGGCAGCTCAGCATGGCAAAGGGATTTCATCACACGATTTAAAATCAAAACACCCTCCCAGCGCAAAATCCACGGCGTCGCTCTGCTGGTGGCAGCATCTCCGCGTGCTCCAGGGAATGAGGGATGATGCAAACCACCCTGGAGGAGGTGGGATGTGGTCAACGCCTGCCAGGGGCTGCTCTGGTCTGTGGTCAGTCCTTGTGACCTCTCCAAAGACTTGGTACATCCTGTGTTTGTCATGAGGGATCTTGGCACAGCCCTCCCTGTGCAACATTCCTTTTGGTTGGTGGGGAAGCAGACACAGAAGCCAAGGATGAGATGCCCAGGCTGGGAAAGGGAGACTCGGGCAGGACAGACAGCCAGGACCTCAGTGAGGACACGCAGGGGACAGGGAGGTAAGGACCTGGCACAGAGGGCCCAGAGCAGCTGTGGCTGCCCCAGCCCTGGCAGTGTCCAAGGGCAGGTTGGACAGGGCTGGGAGCAGCCTGGGACAGTGGGAAGTGTCCCTGCCCATGGCAGGGGTGGCACTGGATGAGCATTGAAGTCCCTTTAACCCAAACCACTCCGTGATTCCCTGACTCGAATTTCTGAAGATGGGGATTTTCGTTGCATCCAGACGCTGTCTCCATGGGAAGATGGGCCTGAGCTTGGAAAGCTGGGGAAGGGGAGCTGCAGATCCCATGGGCTGCAAGTGCCAGCAGCAGCAGCAAACTCTGCACACCCAGATTAACTGAAAGAAGATCAGGAGACCTGATTAGGGAGTCTTAAGCAAAGAGAAATCAAGGATCCTTATGAAGGAGGGGCTGAACCAGCCATTCAGCTCCCTGCTCCTGCACATCTCAGCAGGGAGCAGGGATAACCCTACTGGAGATGGGGAGGGCTGACTCAATGACATCTTCAGGTGTCACAAATCCTCCCCTGTGGATTTAAAATCACCCTTTGGTTCACCACACATCACCAAAGTGTGTTGTTGGTTGGTAAACTGAGGCATGGAAATATACCCAGATGTATCAGAGCTAAAACCAGGTGAGAGAGACAAAGCTGGATTTGGGCTCTGCCATGAACATTTTCAGGACCAAAAATTCAGGCTGTGGCCCAGGCTGTCACACTGCAGTGACCAGCACAAGAGATGCCACGGGCAGATGCGGGAAGGTTACGGCTGCATTTGGCTGAGGCTGATTCAGAGAGATTCAGGCTCAGAAAAAAATAAACCAGACCCTCTGCTCGGTACTTTTCCGACACCAGCCTGAGCAGCAGGAACAGTCTGGATTAAAGCAGAGCATGAGTAATGTCTCTCCTGGAAGAGCAGTGCCCCGGAGAGCCGGCGAAGGGCTGATACCACGGTCGAAGGCAGACGCATTTCCATAAACGCTGGAGCAGCAGCCTATAAATAACTGCCTGAATTTACCGCTGCTCTCATGTGACCCTGATCCCCGCATTTCCCGCTGCCATCTGTCACCATGGAAATGGCATCACAGGGCCACCAGCCATTCATTCATAGGACTGGGCCAGGGGAGGGGGTCCGGTGTGGGGGAGGCTTTTTAAAGGATGAAAGTTGTGATTTTGGGAGGAAAAATACAGGGGGGAGGTTTAGAGGGAGTGAGGATGGAACAGGCGAGGATGGAGCGGCGCCTCCCAGGAGGGATGCGGCAGAGCAGGCATTTCCAAACAGAGCTGAGGGAAAGGAAGGACAGACAGGGAAACCGGGGTGGATGGAAACCAGGGATGAATGGACACCTCCAAGGGGCACAGGGATGAATGAATCTCTCCCCAGGCACTTCGGAGCATCAGGAGGGAGCTGCTCTTCCCATCTCATCTACCCCCAGCCCCCTCCTGGGCCTTTGGGAGGAGACGGCCACCTTTATAATCCACCCTAGTGCCTCCTTCTCTGGTGCAATAGCTCCTAAGCCCAGCTTTCTCCCCCAAAACCAAGTGGGAACAGGATGGGGATTAACAGGACAGTGAGTGCAGAGCACCGGAACACTCTGAAGATGATTTTCCACCTAAGCTGTCAAGCCGACCTACATTCAAGTGATAATAATTGCAGGGGATAAAGCCCTCTGGTTTCTAAATACGCATTTGCCTGCAAAGCCAGGGCCTGTCGTGGCTCATTCGGGGCCAGCACTGCAAACAAGGAGGGAAAGGAGCAGACCCGGGGAAAGGAGAGCCCAGCCTGACTCAGAACAGAGGAATTTCTGGCTCTTACAGAGCGTTTTCCACCCAAGAATCTGAAGCCCAGCTCTCTCTGCCAGGATGTTTCTCTCATCCCATGAGGCAAAGAGATGTGCCCAAGAATGGGAGAGGCTGCAGCATGGCTGGGATCCCAAGCAGGACATTCCCCTTGGATTTGCCTTCCCCATCATAGAGATGCCCCTTCCTCAGGGACAACTTGGCCTGTGACCATCGAGAACACACAGACCTGGTGGCTCTTCCAAGCACCTCCAAGCGCTCCCAAACCTCTTGGGTCACTCAAGAGTGGGATGACAACACCACAGGGCAGCATGTCCCCAAAAAAGGGGTTGATGTCAGACCGCCCCATCTGGAAACATCAGGAATCTCAGAGAAAATGACCTTTAAAAGCATCATCTCCCTTTATCAGGGATTGACCCAGCCCAGTGCCCCTCCACGCACTCACCTGTTGGCTGTTTGTCTCCAGCACTGGAAGGAGCAGGGATCATCTATTTTTGGCCCAGAGACCATATCTGAAAGACAAAAGGGTGGTTGGGAGGAGGCAGCAAGCCAGGTCTGAGCACAAGAAAACCACACTGCTTCCCTTAGCCCCGGGGGACAGACATGCAGGGAATAAAGGGGACTCTACACAATAGAGGGAAAAATAATAAACCCCAGCCCAGGCAGAGGAATGAGAACCATGTCCCATGGCCCCTGGGAAGGGCTCCAAGCAGTGGGACATGCTTTAAAGAGCTGCTGCTCCAGAGTTCTGTTCTTAATTTTCTTCACATGCCAAGCTGCTGGCGGGGCAGATGCGACTGGGGCAATGTTGTGCAATGGGGAGAGTTCAGGAGCACCTGGGCTGGGTGGCATCGCTCCAGCTCAGGCTGTCACATTTCCAGGTGGTTTTGGTGGCCTGGATGCATTTTTGGCAGGGATTTAGGTGATCTCAGAGAGTCTTTTTAAGGCTTTTCCCATAGCTTGGACAATACTGTTCCCCACACCGAACCTCCAGTGCTGCCCCTCACTGTCTGCAGGACCCATCTGAGGCTACTCTATCTCCCTGGATGGTTTCCAGTGGAATAGACCCCCAAATCCCTCTCTCACAGCTGGATCCAGGCCTCTCTGCTCTGCACAGAGACCTGAGTTGGGGTCTGGGATGGCCTCAGTGCCTGGACCCACTCTGGGGAGCTGTGTGGTCCTTGGACCTTCTGTCCTTGGAAATGAAAACAAAACCCTTTCAGAGGCTGCTCAGCCTCAGATCTTGCACAGGCAGTGCCAACTGTGCTGCTTATTCCTGGAGGAGTAAATAGAGATCTCAGCCTGACCTGGGGCCAGTTTCTCTGAGTGGGACTTGTGTCCCCTCCCCAAGGCCCAAAGGGAGGACACAGCCCTGCTGGGAGGGAGTTTGCTCTGGTTTTGTCTGATGCTGCCAAACCAGCATTTGGCTTGTTCCTGCAGTGCTCCCCCTGACTGTGCAAACCGGTCTGGTGGGCTCAACTGGGCTCAAAGTGCCAAAGCCAGAGGATTTTCACCCCTCAATCTTCACCTTTCTGTGTGGCAAAAGCATGTCCTGGGCTCCTGAGCCAACCCTTCCAAGCTGTTCATCATCCCTGTCCCTCTGGGGAGGTGACCCTCAGCAACTTGGCACCCAGCATAATTTTTCTACCCAGCTAATGAGAAGCAGCCAAGCACCATCCAGCCAGTCCCCACCAGTAGCTGCTGCCAACAGAAGTCACCCAAAGAACGCCGCAGGGCCCTGCAGCCACAGCCCCGGCTGCTGGGAGCAGATGGGAACCAGGCAGCCACCTGCAGTCCCCAGCCCTCCCCGCTGTCCCCAGCCTGGCAGAGCAGCTCCCTGGTCACGGCAAGGGCTGGGAAGCAGCTTCAGCTGGAGGACGGATCCCCAAGGTTCCCCTGGGACTTGTGCTTGGAGCCCAGCAGCTCCTGTTTCACCAGCTGCCATGTGATTTTGCCCTGGGTATATTTTAAGTGCTGCATTTGACGTCACACCTTCTTCCCCAGGATGCTGCTTTCTATAAGTTTCCAGGCAAAACCGTTCCCAAATCTCCCTTTCAGCTTCCCCTCAGCAGGCACTGAGCTACCCTGGCCTGAGTTTCCCCCATTCCCTGCAGCATTGCCTCCCCACAGCCAGGTCACCCCTCGGCAGCCAGAGCTGAGGAGCAGGGAGGTGATTTTAATGATCCCCTTTGAGAGAACAAGGAAAAGGTGGGAAAACCCACAGGCTGTGAGGTGCCCAGCTCACCTGGCAAATAGGCTGGGGCAGGATTGGTCCATCAGTCCCACAGGGTGGGTATAGGGAGCAAGGCAAGGGGTGAATCTGTGCAGGATGGTGGGCTCGTCCTGCTCCCTTCTTCTTTTGGCTTGGCACAAATGAAAAGTCCTTCCTGGGTCCCAACAGACCACCTCAAAAGGCCCCATCAAACCAGACCCTATCCCATCCTCTCCACCCCAGCTGCATTCCTGGATCAAATGAAGTGCTGCATCCTGCCCCAAACCAGCATCAAGCCTCCAAATCCCTCATGTCCCAGGCTGGAGCCCCTCCAGCCATCTAAGGCAAAGGACCCGGGCAGGGACAGAGCAGCACGGCCGCTGTGCTGGTTCTGGTGGCTGGGCAGGGCTTGGCAGCTCTGCAGCACAACACAAACTGAGCTTGGAACTCACACAGCTCATCCCAGAAACACCCACCGTGTTCCCAGAGATCTTCACCCGAGCCTCCCACCACCTCTGATCCTGCAGTTTGGGCTGAGCTGTGACTGATAGAGAGCAGCAGAGGGCAATGATCCAGCCTGGTTTTGCCTCCTCCTGGGAATTGTCACCTGCGGCTCTGTCTCAGCACACCCCGCTGGATCTCAGTGCCAGCACCAGGCACACACGTGCTCTTTGTCCTTCCTCGGGTGTCCCCAAGACCAGGAGATGCTGTAGGAATGCCCACTGACTCCCACATGGCAGAAACCCACCCTTCAGTGCCCTGAGAGCATCCCTGATCCGAAATAAACGCAAAACATCTGGCCAAGGGATTGTTTCCTTACCCTGAACCCTGGGAACAGCCCAGGATTTTTTGTTTGGGTCCTCTGGCTGCCACCCAGCAAGGTGTTTCCACAGGCTGTCCTGTAATAGAATGTCTCAGTCTGTGATCAGCCCCCACTCGAGCTGTACAGGCACAGGGGGAGAGCCCAGGAGGGCTCAGGGCTGGAAGAGGTCACTAAAGCAGCTGATAAAAAAAAAACAAAACCCATCCCATCGCAGCAATTCGGCTGGAAACGATCATCCACGTGAAGACAGGCGGGCTGGGATGAGCTGCCCTGCCCTCCCCTCCCTCCTTGGTGCCCCTCAACCCTCTAAGGTCCTCAACGAGCTTTAAGGACAGAAAAAGCTCCAAGGAATGTGGAACGCTGCTGGAGAGAAGAGTCTGGATGCCATCCCTCCTCCCCCTCCCCGCTGTGCTCCCATCCAGCGGGAAGAGACAGGCTCCCCACTACGGCTGGCACCAGCCAAGGCATCTCCCCTCATTAGCCCCGGGGCTGATTCCTCTCTCCCAGCCAGCACACAGCCCCAGCCCCACGACAGCAGGAGCAGGAGAACCAGAAAGAATCAGACTCGGGAGAGCTTTGAGGAGCGTTCCTGCCTGAGCAGCGTCTCCTGTGACGAGCTCTGTGTGTCCCGCTGAGCCTCACTGCCCGTCCCACCCAGACCAGGGATGCAGGATCGTGCTTTGAGCATCCTGCACCGGAGGTAGCTTTGCAAGATGTCAGGACAGGGGGGGTTTCAATCCAGGAAAGATTTCCAGCAGCTTTGCAAGGAGCTCGGAGGTGGGGGTGTTCATGTTTAAGGCTCCTTACCCGGCCGGGGGTGACAGCAGGAGGTGGCTCGGCTGAGGGGAGATGTGACAGGAGGTGTGACAGGATCTCCCAGCCAGAGCTTCCGACCGGGAGGAGCAGGCTGTGGTTTAGGGTCTGGTTTGTACCTGCTCCATCCTCCCTTTTTTTCTGCCCTCTCCTCTTTTCTCCCTCTTCCCAGAGCTTTCTGAGCTGGCTCCAAGTGGCAGCTCCTCTGCCGTGCCCCATCCCTTCCCCTGAGGCTCCGGCACCACCCGGAGCCAAAGGAAACTGGAGCCAGCACTGAGATCAAGCAACACTTGATGGGATCAGGGAAGGATTTACTCAGGGCCTCAGCAAAGAGGACTTTACTCCCCATCCAAGAGCCCTTAAAGCTTCAGGACCCCCACTGGGACCACCACACCCCGTCCAAGGGCATCCCCCAGCAGGAGCACCTCAAACCCGGCCATTCAGGGACCTCCCGGAGTATCCTCCAGTAGAAACCCCCCTCCCAGATCAGCCTTTAGTAGGAAGCCATCCAGGCAGCACCCGCCGGTCGGTGTCTGTGCCTTCCCCCGCAGCACCCCCGGGGCTCTGGGCGCGGAGCCGCTGCCAAGACAGCAGCACGCTCCATTGTCCGGGTCGGGCTCAGCCACTGCCACCCGGGACGAGCTTCGGGCAGCCAACAAAACTGGCAACGCCAAAGAGACCCCGGAGGAGGCGAAGAGACAAACAACCGGAGAAATCAACCCTCCCGAGAAAACAATGCAGCTTTCTGAGGCCGGGATCAAGTCGGGATCGTCCCCGCTGCGGGGCTAGACCTCGGCTCAGTGACGCGGCCACCGCGGCTGAGAAAGGGACCGCGGAGGAATGCGGCCAGGCGGGGGTCCCCAGGGCAGAGGGGGGCACGGGGGAAGTTCGTGTTTGGGAGCGGGGATTGCAAAGCCCTTTGCAGAGACTTGGGGCTCCGTTTTGGCCGCACCACCTGGAAATTTAACCCCTGAGTACAACCCAGGATCTGGGGAGGCAGGCTGCAAGTCAACGGAAGAGTCTAGTGCAGAGGGAGCAGGGATAAATCATTAAATCAGGCTGATTTTATGGATGTTTTAACCTTCCCTTCTCTTTGGTACCTTGAATTTACAGCTTCTGCAAAAAGATGCTCAAAGCTGGAGCCAAGAACACAAAACACGTGGCAGCATCTCTGCAGTTGGGGGAGGAACGTCGGGCAGAACCAGCAGGTTCCAGCCTCCTTCCTGCCTCAGTTTCCCCCGTATGGAGCTGCGGCCTCAATTCCCCAGCAGACGAAATTTTGGCTTTGCACAGTGCGGAAATAGGGGCTGGGGGTGCAGGAGAATGTGGGGATCCTGCTTGGCTGGGAAGTCCTGGGGGATAGATCAGCAAAATAGAAGAATAAGAGGAGTCGGGAGAGAGGAGAGGAAGAGCGAGGAGGCGGTGGCGGGGAGACAGACGGCACCGACCATCTGCTGCCGGTGCTTTTAATTGCTCGGGCTCGCTTCAGCTCCGCTGCCTCGGCTCTCCTACAGGAGCTGCCGCTGAGGAGAACCGGTCCCCAGCACCAGCCTGGGCCACAGGGAACACTCGGGAATGGGGCAGGATGAGCCCCAGCCCGGAGCAGCCCAGGGGCGATGGGAGAGCCGCGCTGTGCGGGGCTGAGCTGGGGGAGCAGAGTCTGCCGGGGATGGCTCCAACACCAAAACATCCCCGGGGCCGGGGAACCTCCGGCAACCGGCGCCGGCAGAGCCACGCTGGAGCAAAGGAAGGGAAAGCTGCTTGGAGCAGCTGCAGAGGCTGCACATAACCAGGCAGTTGCCCAATCCCTGACAGCTTTTTAAGGATGCCTCAATTCGAGCACTTGACGTGCACCTGGGGCTGCTGAGCTCTGCTCCAGGCTATAAATACCCCTCTGCTCCCTCCAGCAGCTTCTTCTGATCCATCGGCATCCCCAACACCTCCCCTGTGCTCCCCACTGCTGCCCTCATGACTGAGATATCCCCCCCCCCAAAACTCTCACCCAAGGTCCCCATTCCTGCAGCATTGCTTTCCCCACACCCCCAAATCACCTTTGCCAATGGGCAGGACCAGGAACGAAAATCAAAATACAGAGCAAAATAAAAAACTGGGCATCTGTGCTGAGTGTGAGAGCTCCCACTAGGAGCCACTGGGGGACCAGCACCACCCCCTGGCAGGCTGCTCCACTCTGGGTGGCTTTGGGGGTCCCCCCCAATCACAAGGGGTGCAGGCCATGAGGTGTTTGTGTTGGCCCTTCCATAACACAAACAATAACAACA
The DNA here is from genome assembly GCA_018697195.1 of Certhia americana. NCBI lineage: Eukaryota > Metazoa > Chordata > Aves > Passeriformes > Certhiidae > Certhia > Certhia americana. Next base: position 5,407,250 of record JAGMWU010000028.1, read on the forward strand.
AGCCACCGTTCTCCCCACAGCCCCTTTATCCCTGATTGGGCCGGGGGGAGCCCTAGCTGTTAATTATTCCTTCATCACACATGCAAAGAGCCTCAGTGTGGATGGACTCACTCCATGGAGCATCCACTCTCCCAGGGGCTGCTGTTGATTTATAGCTGGGCACCGCCTGCCCTTTAGGGGGTCCTCAGGCTCCCCAAGACCCCCCAACCCTTCCTGGGCTGGGGCTGCCAACCACCATCCTGGATCCCATTAACCAGAGCCTGTTAATTGTTGTACACAGCAGGGACAGTCCCGGGAGGAAAATGCAGAGACAATGCTGCACCCGTGTGTCCCCACACACAGCAGGACAGCCCAGCAGAGCTGTGGAGCCCAGCTCCTGGCACCCATCAGGGTTTGCAGGGAGGCCCCACGTTCAAGCAGCAGAGCTGCACGTCCCTCACCAGAGTGTTTACAAACAGCATCAGCGCTGCCAGCAGAACAAATGTGCCGTGCCTGGGGTTTAAATTCCCTCCTTAGGAAAGTCTGATGCTGAAATTCAAAGCTCCAAAGAGCTGCACTCACCCCGTGCTGGGTGTCAGGTGTGAGGAGCTGGCTGGGCCTCTGTCAATGCTCAGTCTCTGAGCTGCTTGCTAATTCCAATGGGGAAAATTATCCCAATAAAGCCAAAAGATGGTGGTGGAACTGTGGGCATCAGTGGAGGTGGGAGTCCAAAGGCAGTGAAGAGGATGTGGAGGTAAATAAGTGTCCTGTGTTTGGAGCAAGCCAGCAGGTCCCTGTTGGACCAAAATATAAACCTGCCTGAAGGATTTCCAGGCCAAACTGGGAAAACACATCCAAAGAGATCACTCACCCAGCAGCTCAATACAATCAGCTGAGAGCACCAGCAGGAAAAAGCTTTGGGTGAAAGAAGTCAGACCCTTAATCTTGGATCAAACCCTGCTCCCAACCCTCCTCTCCCTGCCTCATCCTTCCCCTTGGAATGTCACACTCCTTTTTCCATCACCCCAGGAAGTTTTATCCAACGTGGAGGGGAGCAGGGTCAGGCTGGGGACATCCCTCCACAAACACCCGAGCTCACGGGAGACGTGTCTGAGCCGGCATGGGGCATCCTGCCGGTAAGGAGGCACCTGGCACACGTGGGAACAGGCCGGTATTCCTGAGGGATAAACCCGAGGATCAGACATTCAAACATTAAAAGAGGGGAAAGGGTGATGGGAAAAGCAGAGGGCACCTCTGCCTGATGTTCCTCAGGACCGGTGAGGAATTTCGGGAAGAGCCAGCCTGGAACAGCGATCCAGCCCCACTTCCCCACTCGTTTCCCCGCGTAATTGCCTCTCCGAATCACACAATTAGCATATGCAGAGGTAATTACAGATCGGAGGCGTATCAGTATCATCCTCAGGCGACTGCGGTGATTTCCGTGGAAAACTGAGGAGTGAGACAGCGCAAAAAATAAAATACCTCCAAAACCCAGGGAACGGGACAACGCTCCAGCCTCACACACACCTTTGCACTAAGAGCCGCTGTGGACGCATTGCCAGGGTAAATCAGGGATTCAGGCAGGCTCCGAGCAACCCGGGAATGCGGTGGATGAGTTACGTTAATGCACACAAGTCCTCTGCCCTGCTCCTTCCTTTTCCTTCATCGCAGGGCTGGGGTTTGTGGGCTTTTCCTGCTTTCCATTTACCCGGAGGGTGGCATTATTGGGCGGCTGGAATGGGAAATTGCAGGGCTGGGCAGCTGCTCGCAGTTTAGGATTGCAACGTGTTAATTATGTTAAAGGCATTAAATAATTTAACTGTGTTGATGAAGGAGGGATGTTCTGAATGTTCAGAGAGGCGATGATGATGAAGGAGGTGCTGGAGGTAGTAGGATACCTACAGCCAAAGCTGCACAGACACCTCGTTCCCATCAGTTCCTTTGGAAACAAAACAAAACAAAACAAAACAAACAAACAAAAAAAAAATTAAGGTTTAACAGCCCGGTTTGGAAATGTGTTTGGACACTCAGAGCTGGGACCGCGCTCTCTCCCTGCAGGGAAGGAATCAACCGCGACGGAGAAACCCGTTTTCCTAGGGAAGGACTGTTCGGCTCTGCCCTCCACCCCCGGGGGCTGCACATGCCGGGAGGAGCAGGGAGGACCCAGCGGTGCCCTGTCCCTGGTCCCGTTGTCACTAGATGGCAGTGGAACATCTCGGTGAGGCTCGGGGGGTGTCCTCAGCCTCGGGAGACCCTCCGAGCCTCTCCCACCCTCCTGCCCCCCCCGCCGCGCAGACCCCGCAGCCATCGCACCGCAGGGCTGCTCCGGAGGGATCCCAGATGCGATCCCAGCACACCCGAGCTCCCAGCATCGCCGTTGCCCTGGATACGGCCCGTTTTCTGGCTGAGACTTTATTTGGGTGGAAAAACAGAAGATCTTGGCTGCTTAGCCAGGATTTCTCCTGCAGCAGGCTCGGCTCTGGGCTCACATGCCCTGCCCACGTCCGGGCTCTGTGGGGCAGCAGCACGAGTAGATCCCAAATGCCCCTCTCGATCCCAGGGCTGCAAATCGCCCTGCAGAGCCTGTGTAGACCCCAGCTGTCCCCTCGCAATGGGGACACGGCAAAGTGCAGGGACCACAAGTTCCCCAAGCTATAAAGGGGAGAGGCAAGACAAATCCTGGAGTTCCTCTGGGGTAGAACCCAGCTCTTTAACCCAGGCACAATCACAATCACAAACTGCCCCGTGGACTGGCAGCACAGCAGAAGACTCCAGCACTAACAAACAAGGAATTCCCCAAGAAAATCAGTTTAGTTTAATCGTTGCAGTGGTTGGCACAGGGATGAACCAATCTAGAAATCAGCTCCATTAAATTACTGTAATTTCTGGGCATGGATCAACTCTGGATTTACAGACCTCCAAGCAGGGCACTGTCCACAGCAGAGTGGATTTTCAGAGAGGTCTGGTTTTCCTACCTCAGGACTTTCTCTCTGCCCTCCAGGACCAGCAGTCCTGGAGCTGAATCAATTCTTGTTTGGAAAAGAGACAGCAAAACTCAGAGATGGTTTCACCCCAAGGTGGTCAGGTCTGGGATGTGCAGCTGCAGGCTGAAACTCCTGGTCAGAATGCATGGGGGTTCCTGACAGGCAGAAATCCACCCCAAATTCAAGACTAGCTGGGAGGACAAAGTCCCCAGGGTCAGCAGACCAGAGGGATGACACAGCACAGGCAGAGGACACCCAGGGTGAGAAAATAGGACAAAAAATAAACTGGAATTACCCTGGTCCTTGCTGGGCAGAGAGCAATCCTGCAGGGCTGATGTGATAAGAGACATCCCCTCCAAGTCCAGTAAAACCAAAATCCCACCAGTCCCTTCATCAGGCAAAACCCACAGCACTCACCACCTGCCCAGCAGGAGTGTCCAGACCAGCTCGGGAGAGATTTTGGGGTTTACTTCCTCCATTTCAACATGGTCAGGACAGACCCAAATGAAGGGAGAAGAGAGATGGGAACAGCCCTGACTCACACCTTCCCAGACAGCAGGCAGGGTGCACGAGTCCCTGGGATTCAGCAATCACAGTAAAGCCTAATAAAAGAAAACTTAACTCACAGTGAGCACCCAGTTATTTTTGGGGTGCTTCAGTGGGTGCTGGGGCATCTGGAAGCTTTTATCCCACAGAATTCAGCACTGCCAGCACAGATCAGGGGGATGAAGCCCAGGACAATCCCAGTGAGTGGCACTAAGACCCCATCCATCCTCCAAAGGGATTTTTTGCAATGAGAAAGGGGGAAAGCAGCGAGATCTGCTCATTCTCAGCCAGATTTCCACAGTCCCCCAGGACCTGTGTTCCCTGACACCGGGGCATCGGATTTCCATGGCTGAGGATCAGCCTCTTATCACCCGGGTCTGCAGGAAATTGGGGCTGATGGGAGGCCCTGGGAGCCAGGATGGGGTTGGGAGGTTGGATCAGCAGCTGCCAGGACAGTCACAGAGCCCAGGTCCCTCTGAGGTGACCTACCTGGGTAGAACATATTGGGGTGCACTCCAGGGGAAATTTTGGGGGTTACTCCAAGGACTGTTTGTTTGGGGAGGGCACAGCACTCACCTCCTGCCTTCTGCCAACACCACACAGGTCCTGGGTACATGGAATAGGGTAGTGGGGAGAGCATGAGCTTCTGCTGGGCTCTGGAGCCATGGCAGGGAGAAATCCTCATCCTCATCCTCATTCTCATCCTCTACTACAGGCTGTTATGACGGGACACAGAAGGAAAGATGTTTGTAAGAGCCTCCAAGAAAAGAAGCCCCAAAGTCACCATCCCATGTCCTTTACCCTCAACCTCTGCTCTGAGCTAAGAACCTAGCAGGAGGAACAGAAATTTTCCAGGAGCCAGGGAGTGGCAGTGCCTCAGGATGGGGCTGAGCCCCTTCTGTTGGGCTCTCCTCAGCTCATCCAGGTGCTCCAGAGAGAGCTGCTCCCCACCGGAACTGTCTGCTCCGAATTTATTAAAACAACAAACAGGGGCTCTGCCTCCAGGTGCCCTCCCGCATTCCTGCAGTGCCAGCAGAAACCATGGAAAAAAGCACAATCCCAAAGCCTGCAAAGAGCCAGGCTTTGGAATGGGGGTGCCCCACGGCAAGAGGGGGATGCAGCACATGGAGCCCCATCAAGCTGGGGGTGTCCAAGCAGGAAGCAAAGGGAGTGGGATGATGGATCTCACAGCGGGGCTCCTGCACCTGATCCAGATGAATTTTTTCTTCCTGTAGCAAATGCTCTCTCTCACACCCAGGGAGGGCAAATCCCCTTTTTGGGGCTGGACAGAACCCTCACTCCTTCCTAGGAAAAACCTGAGCAGCTGTGAGCTGTTGTGCCCTTGCCCAGAAGTGATTGTTTTCATGGGGAAGAGTGAATTGATGAACCCAGGGAATGGGCTGGGCTGGGAGCCAGCCCTGCTGGAATCAGTGGCTGGATCTCAGCCTGGATGATCATCCACAGGGTCAATGAACTCTGGTGTAGAGCCTCCTCTGAATTAAAGGAGTTAACGAAATTACTGCGAGCTGGAGGGACACAGAGCCATCTTTGCACCTTCCTCCTCAGGAAAGCATTCCCAGGGGGAGCTCTGCAGGGCAGGAGTGTGGGGATGCTCCAAAATCCCCTCCTGAGCATCCACTCGCAGTACCCCGCTCCTGCCGGTCCGACGGACAGTGCCCGAGGGATGGGGAGCAATGCAAAGGTGCCGCAGCAACCTCCTCACTTCTGCTGCCAATTAACCTTCCTCGTGCAACTTTATCCTCTTCCCAGTCCCCAGGCGTGGCTCCAATTGTGCTGGGAGGATGGGATAACCCTTCCCAGCTCCTCGGGGAGCGCGGGCACAGCTCTGCTGCCGTAACAGCCGTGACTCCTCGTGCGGCAGCGCCGGCGAAGCCTCGCTGAGCTCATGCCCGGGACAAGGTTATTGGATTTAGTTCCCCCCATGAGCTGCAGGGAAGGGGCAGCGGGGCCGTGCCTGGGACCCATTAAACCCCATCCCAGCAGTCACACGTGGCCCCGGGAGCAGGGGGGACTCTGTTTCCTCAACCCCAAGCAGCGTCTTTCCAAAAACAGAAAACCCCAGGAGCGGGTCAGGATGGAGGGCCAGGCAGAGATGCTGTTGGGAGGGAAGGAGGGTTGTTGGTGCAGGTCAGATCCTGCTCATGGAGTAATTCCATCAGCCTGGGAGTAGATGTGCTGGGATCTCTGTTACCCAAATTAGCAGTGTCAGACTCAAATGCAGTGCTGTGCTCTGAGAACCTCTACCCCAATGAAAACACGTCTTACAGACACCCCACCACTCCACAGGGTCCTCCAAGATCCCAAACCCAGAGTCCTGTGTCCCTCCCAAGTGCCCAGCACCAAGGCTTCCATCCCCAGCTCCCTCCATCACGTGGGTCCCTGTTCCAGCTCATCCCTCCAGCCTTTGGGTACTGCACAGCCAAGCTGAGGTGGGGAACCCCCACTGAATATGCTCAGAAGGAACAGCAGCAAGAAAGAAAATCACAAATCAACACTTTTCACCCAGAATGGCCCATTTCACCCATTTCCCTTAAGGAATGTGATGCCCAGACCACGGTGTAATTTTTTCCCAGACCCACCTCTCTAAAACTCTCATTTTCCTTCAAATTACCTGAGTTGATGACTTTCCAATACGCTTCACATCCTGGGATCTGGATTCTCTAGGCAATCCCTTCAGGACCATCCTCTCCCAGGCACAGGTTGACTGGATCCCCCAGATCCAGAAGGTTTTCACTCTGGTTCCATGCAGGAAGGGCTGGTCCTGGCTCTTTCTTCTTCCCCAATAACTCTGGGCACCAAGGTTTAATGGGAAAATGCTGTGGGCTGTTTGGGAGCAGGAGGAAGGCAAGTCTTGCTCCAATTTGGCAGAGGTCGCCTCCACTTATTGCTCTGAGCTTTCCCCCCTGCTGCTCCGGAGGCTTTGAACCAGCTCAGATCCCATTAATGGGGTTAAGCAACAGCAGGGAAAACATAGAGTTAGTAACAGAGGCAATATAGGGAACCTGCTGGTGTTTAGGGCCTGATCCTGTGGGATTCAGGCTTTCCATCACCTGCGACAGCCCCGTGGGGTTGTTCTTGATAAACACCCTGGAAAAGATCAAGTCATGGAAACCAAGTGGGATGTGTCTGGACAAAGCAGGGCACACAGTTCTCCTCCACCCCAGGGCCTCACACACAGCCCACGTTCACACCAACTGAGGGACGTGGTCCCAAGAGCCTTAATCCACTCATCAGGGGCCAGACATCCACCAGGATATGAGAATGCTGCCCAATTCCCTGGGAGCAGAGCACGATCCCTTGGCTGAGGGAAGGGCCAAGGGCACAATCCCCACCTCATCTCCTGCTGTTGTGTCTCTACCAATTAGCTGGCTCAAAGCAATTAAGGGGCTCCAACACCTCCAGCCATCATTTTCCTATCACAGCGTGACCCAGAGGGTGTGAGCAGGGAGCAGGGCATGTCCTGGAACTGGACTGTGCTGCTTTGGGATGGGAAAGAAAGTGAGGATGTTTCCATAGGAATGTTGTGTATCCACTGAAATTACAGAATCACAGAGTGGTTTGGGTTGGAAGGGACATTAAAGATCACCTGGCTCCACCCCCACACCTTGGACAGGGACACGAAGGGTCTGTCTGCCCCCAGGCCTGGGGCTGCCAGAGGTAAAGGCCTCAGCATCATCGAGGTCTCTTGCTCTCAGAGAAGAGCAAAGGAGGTGCCAAGTGTCCCAAAAACCTTTGTACCCCACCAGTGGGTGTCCAGGGATGAGCACAGCAGCCCAAAGGGAAGCAGAGATGGGAAAGAAAAGGGAAGGAAGTACAAAACCAACACTCCAGACAACTGCTCAGTCCACAGCACCTCTTACACATCACATGTGCTGGCCCCACTCCTCAGCAGGGTTAAACCCAGTCCATGCTCCTGGAGGTGGGGTGGGGGGGGGGGGGAGGCTTTTCTTTGGGTGCTTGAGAGCTTTTGGGGGCTGAAATTCCTTAAAAGTTCAGCAGCACAGGGGTTTTGTTTCCTATCAAGGAGCCTTTGAGATGCAGAACAGCTTGGGCTCCTCGAAGGGGGATTTGTGGTTGAAAGGTCAAAGCTGTTTCTGGTTCCCCTTATCAGCCTTGGCCGAGCACGAAGGAAGCAAAGGAAACCTTTGGGTCAGGTCAGAGAGGTCACACCGGGGACAGAGCACAGGGGCACCGGGACCGGAGACGAGGCACTGATGGCAGAAGGTGTGGAGAAACCCAGGAGTCAGGAATCCTGACCCTGTCCCTCCAGCCAGGCCACGGAGGGAGGGTTTCCCCACAGACCTGTCTGCTGTGGGGATGGTGGACACAGAGGTTTGGGGGACTCCACAGCCCAACGTGGATTTGGCCACTGCAATTACGGAGTTGTCCCCAGGAGTGGCCACTCAACTCTCTGGACATGATCAGTGTCCCTCCCAGCACTGCTGGGTTTGGTTTGGCTCATCCATTGACACAGATGAGGATCCATGCTGGATCTGGAGGCTCCTCCAGGGTTCTGCAGGCACACAGAGCTGGCTGGGCACAGTCCCCCCCCCCTAAGAAGGCCAGAAGCAGTGTTTGCTCTGCAGGTCCAAACTCCTGAGCTTGGCCAGTCCTGAGGGACAAGGTCTCCACAGTGTGTGTCCCATGGGACCACCTTGGCCTTAAACCCAAACAACTCAGAGCAGAAGCATCCTCCAACCCTGCAAAGCTGAAATGTTTGTGGGCTCAGCTCTTGCCCAACCCTGTCTTGTTCACAGTCTTCATCTCCCTCTTATCCATCCATCCATCCATCCATCCATCCATCCATCCATCCATCCATCCATCCATCCATCCATCCATCCATCCATCCATCCATCCATCCATCCAGTGCTCTCAGTTGTTGGACACTTCAAGCTCCCCTTTCCCTGCTCCTTCCTGCTCTTCCCTGGTCCTCACCCACCTTGACAGAGCCGACCCATCCATGCTGGGATCTGGGGCAGATGAAAGCAGTCAGTGGGAAGGAACCCCTGGCAGCCCATCTGGCTGTTGCACAGTTCCTGTGGTGCTCTCAGCGCTGTCACCTCTCATTCATCCTGACAGGCACAGACATCACCACCAGCCTGATCCCTTGAAGTCCTGATGTGGACAATCCTGTTATGGGAAAACAAGAGCTCCTGCTGATGTGCCTGTGGGGAAAGCAGAATGCTCTGCAAAGCTGGGAGGAGTGAGAAGCACATGGGAAGGAGGGAAAACACTCCCCGGGATGCTTGAAGGGGTTCCTTGGGGTTAACCTCCCCTTCCCTGGTTTCCTGCAGGTGTAAAGCCAGCCAAACATTCCCAATCCACCAAGTGAGAATTGGGAGGGTATTCACGAGCCCTAACACCTGGGCCAGAGCCACGTGCCTCAGTTTCCCCCTGGAAAGAGGAGTGTTTTGTCCCCTGGTGTTGGCTCCGTGATGGGACTGTGAGGATAAGAACACATCCAGCAGCCCCCACCAACCCTCCTGAAGTGATGGAGGATCCGTGTGTGCTCCATTCCCCGTCTCTCTGGAAACAAGAGCAGTGGGAAAACGCAGCTCTGCCTCTGCAGAGCCCCGGGACGGCTCCTTCCCCCGCCACCAACCACCAAAAAAATCCCGATTACTTTCAGGTGTCGGCCGGTTAATAAAATCAATCTTCCCTCTAGGAAAAAGGAGGTGTGCAGAGGGGGATTTTTTTTTTTTTTTCCAAAGGCTAAACACAAACCAGAAGGCAGCAGACTCCAGAGCGCTGGCTCCACTGTCCTTTCGGGACACACTCGGAGACATTCGGCTTTATTTCTTTCCTCTTGTTTCACCCCAAGAAAAAAATCTTCCTTAATTTTTAGGGGCTGCTACGAATTTACCCCAGGAATCCCAGGGTGATGCCATTCCACTGGCTTGGCCCCGGGGAGTTCCTCACATTGCTGTTTGTTACAGACTTTCCAGAGAAAACTTTTTCTTTCCGTGCAATAAATTTTCCACTTACATTTTTAAGGGAAGAAAATGTTTTCCGGTGCTTTTGCTGCCTCTCTGTCAGGAATGATTACTCCCAGATTTATTGGGATTTGCAAAGGAGGCAGCGATACCTGGGATCTTCGAAACTTGCCGGGATAATGATGCAGGCAGAGCTTGCCAGCCTCAGATCTGATTTATGGAGCAAGATTTCATCTGTCCCGGTGCGTATAATTTACTGGGATCTGGAAGTGGCTCATTAGGGAATGGGATGACTAAATCCATCAATTCCCCAGGGAGGGGAAAAGCTTTGTCCAGCTCTGCTTGCAAATCTCAGGGGGAATTGGGGTTTTCCTTGGTGGCAGCCGGATTGGGATCGGGGCCCTCACCGGAGCAGTTCGGCATCCCCGGCACAGCACGGGATGGGCTCCGGGGGAAAGTGAACCCTGGGGTGGGGGAATCATCCTGGAATATCCCCAGGTACAGTGAGGGTCCTGCTCCCCCAGGGTGGGAATCAGGGGGTGCTGAACTCCAGCTCCGCGGATCCCAAAGGAGCAGGGGAAGCTGGAGCTGGATGTGTTTGCTCCTACAAAGCTGATTTCTGGAACGGCTCGGATTTATTCCCGATCCCTCCCGGGATCACAGGGCTGTTTCGGTCCTTTCACGCTGCACAGCCAGGAGCTAAATTTTCCCCAGCCCTCCCAAATCATCACCTCCCTTTTGCTTTTTTCCCTCATTTCCACCATTTTCCAGATAAACTCTGCCCAGGGTGATCGCATGGAAACCCAGAATAATGGAGCCCAGAGCAAGAGGCTCAGCCCAGCCCTGCATTAATGATGGGAATAAATTAATTTATTTCCTTCAGGGGAATAAATTAGTTTTACTCCCCCTCAGGGAATAAATTCCCCCCCACTCCCTGGGAATTAATTCCCCCAAGCCAGGCTGTTGTACATCCTATTGGAAGCATAAATCCACATAACACCCAAATTACTCTGATTTACACCCATTTCTCCAGCTGCTGTGTTAATCCAGGGACCAAATCCTGCTCCTGGTGCTGTAGGTCTTAAATCCAAAATGATCCCACTTAATTCAACACCAATATTTGAGACTTACAACTCTAAACAGGTTAAAATTAAAAACTCAAAAGGATTCAAATCCTGCCACTTCTCAGCAAAGCAAATATTGCAATAAATTCCCTTCAATCATGGATGGAATAAATTCCCCATAGTCCCTAGCTGTTTTCCCAATTTTCCAAACACTCTTGGGTTTTTAGGAGTCAAAAGAACCATTTTGCTCCCAGTTCCACAGCTTTTACTGGGATTAATGGCATAAATACACTTTCAGCCCAGCATCTCTCCTGAATCCCACCCACTGCCGGCTCGCTGCTGCTTCCAGGCTTCACTTCCACCCTTTTTTTTTAATATAATATATATTTTTGGAGCAGCTGGAAGGAAAACAAGCCTGAACTTGCCATCCTGAAGTACTTCCCTAAGCAGCCTGGAAATTCCCCACAGGGACGAAGCGCAAATCTTTCCTTATTAAAGCGAAAATCCAGCACAGCATCGGGATGGCGACGGGAGAAGGGATCCACGGAGTCTCCATTGCCTCCCGGTGTAAAATTGAGTTTATGGGCCCAAATTACCCAGGGGTGGAATTCTCTGACTGCAAGGAGGGAGCCGGATCCTCTTTTAAAGCCCAAGGTACTTAAACTTATTTATTCCTGCAGCTCCTCAAAAGGCCACTACATTAATTCCTAAAACCCTGGAAATTTATCCAGCAGCGGCAAAATAATGGTTGTTTTGATACTGGTTTGAATCAGGCTAAAATAATGTTAATTTTTGTTGTCTATTCTTTTATATCCTCCTCATCATTCTGCTTGAAATCCAAAGGAAAAGTCCTTGACAATCAAAGGAAAACTCCTCGAAATGCAGCAGAAAACGAAAGCGCCGAGCTCGGCGTTCCCGCCGGGGTGAATCCCGTCCCCGCCGTTTGTTTTCACGGGATTCGATTCCTCGATTGTTGTTGCCGTCATTAATTTACGGCACAGTTTGACACCAAACGCTGCTCCAGAGCCAGCGCAGGGGTGAAAACAGGAACATCGAGGTTTCAATGAGACAAAAAACAACGAAGGGAAATTGTTTAAAGGTTGGATTTTTACGAAATTCGCTGTTTTCCTGGAAAAGTTCCCTCCTTGCCTGTGCTGAGAGTTATCCCTCCTTGCTGCAGCCGCATGCTTTGTACGTATAAACTACACAATCGTCATGTATTTATACAAATTTAGGGATTTATGCTGTTATTTGAATGTAATTTCCAAATGCTCATCCTCATCTTCCCGTCATCATGACACAAAATTCCATTATTTTAACGTCTCTGTGCTGATAACATGAACTAACATGGAAATGCACTGTTTTGGGGCAAAATTATAATTATATTTGCATAAGATTAATTTCTTCGGGAATATCTCAGAATAGCTATAAATATCTAAATTTATATAAATATGAATTAATATTTAAATATTATTCTATATAAATATGCATTTATTAATATGGAATTGCAGAATTATAGAATCATGGAATGGTTTAAAGCTCATCTCATTCCACCCCTAGCCACGGCAGGGACACTTTCCACTATCCCAGGTTGCTCCAAGCCCCATCCAGCCTGGCCTTATATGTTTCCTGGGATAGAAAAGTATAGAAAATATTTAATTTTTTTTAATTTCATAATTAATATTTTATAATTAATGCAATATCAACAAGTATTTACAATAATATATGGTATGTATAATAATATTCAATCTACATAGTTCAATATCAAATATATACTATTTATAGCTGATATTAATATATTGTATTAATGTATTTTACAATACAACATTAATATCGAATTTATATCTGAGTTACATCTCTAAATCTATTCACATGCCTGTAAAACACGTGTGTGACCCAGGGGCATTGCGATTCCACGTGGGTGGATATTTGTGTTGGTACTTTGGCTTTTGTGTGATCTGGAGTCAGGAGCATTCCCTGCATCGTCAGGAAACTCAGAAAACAACAAATCCAGCCCCGGCTCCATGATCCCGATGGGTTTCCAGCTCCCACTCCCTCACACAAAACAGGGTTGTGACCAGCAAGTTATTTTATTTCTCTACGTATAAAATATATATAAAAATTACTTTATTATTTCCCCGGGGGAATTAAGTCATTTTTCCTGCCACCAATATGCACATTCCTGAACAAAATCCAATGGTAGCTTAGGATGAAGCTCTGCAGAGAGTTGGGCATGAGGAATCAGAGGGGTTTGAGGATATTTGGGAGGTGGAGAGGGGACAATGACCGAGGCTGAGACTGCAGGTTTAAAAAAAAAACCAAACAGAAACCTGAACCTCAGGAAGGGCAGAGATTCCCTGCAGTGCCCGGGATGGGTGTCCCGGTGACAGAGAGGGGCAGGGATGTGCCCAGACAAAGCAGAGGATCCCACTGGTGCATCCCCTGGGGAGCAGGGGAAGGGCCTGGAGCAGTCCAGGCCTGGACCAGCAGAACAGGAGCATGGTCTGCTGAATCCTGGCTGAATCCCACATCTTCCTCAGGCAAGGGAAGGACCCCATGGGCATCCCCAAAACGCCCATCCCTTAAAGGACAGAGGGAATGGCCTTTGTTCTGCTGTTCCAGATCTTTTTGCCCACACATGGAGCTTCCCCAGGCTGAGAAGAAACAGGAATTTTTTTGCCTGAGATTGAGAGGAACAGCAGAGCTGGAGATCATCCTTCCAATCCCTGCTCCAAGCTCCATCAGGAAACACCCAACAGAGCTGGGAATGCTGCAGGCAGGAGGGGCCGTCAGTGCCTGACCACCCTTCAGACAGCTGTCCCCAGACTGTCCCTTCTGCCACAGCCCTGCAGCTCCTGTGCCACAGCCACGCTGAGCTGAGCTGAGCTGAGCTGCCTCTCTGCTCTCCAGAGGAATCCATAGCTTTTCCTCCACAGGCTCCCAGGAATGGGCTTTCTTCCCAAACTGCCAAAAATAATAAAACCCAACTGCCCTTGAGGAAAAGCTGGACCAAGACCTGGATGTCGGCTGCTGGTTCCCATCTTCACTGCCTGACCCTCGGGCTGGGAAGGAAAATGTGACCCTGGGGAAGGAGAAGCCCGTTCCCCATGCACCAGGCTCTGCTCCATCCCCCGCCAGCATTCCCAAGGCTCTGGGTAATGCTGCGAAGTCTTGGCTGTGAAGGGATGTTCCTACAAACCACAGAGCTCTGCAAACCCTCCCGGCCCCCTGCAGAGCTCTTCTGCGACATCCCGCGGTCCCAAGGGAGGAGAGGCAGCTGGCTGGGATGGCTGCAGACCGACGGGAAAGCAAAGGGGATGTGAAGAGGAAGGAAAAAATCCTTACAGCAAGCAAGAGACAAAGCAAAACCAGCCTTTTCTCACAGAGGATCCCATCAGAGCCCTCCTGCCACTCTTGGTGACTCTCTGGTGGGATTCACTTGGTGGAAGATCAATTGAAATTGGGCCACAAAAGGTCATTTCAACCCAAGAGCTGACCCAGCAGCTCTTTCCCTTACAGAGATGGAGTCCGACACTGTGACGTTGTGAAAATTTTCTCCTGGAAGCTTTTCAAGTTGGTGGGATCATTCTTTTCCCCAAAATAAGCTGATCCGTGGAAAATGAACCCCAGCAAGTGCCAGAAGCACCACAGGGACTTCCCCACTCCAGTCAGTCCCACACTGGCACCCAGTCATGGTGCCCCAGGAAGGGGCAGCCACTTTTCCCTGACCCCGAAGCACCCAACACACACATTCCCAAATCCAGGAGAATGAGGCACCCTGCTCTGGCTCTACACACAGGAAAGAACAGGGCAGAGGGTTGGTGGCAGGTTCAGAAGGAGATCCCAGGGGTCCTGGTCCTCATCTATGCCCACTGGAAGAACCAAATTCCTGGGCAGCTCCAAGAACCAACACAAACACCCCAAAATCTCACAAACCTCATGCTGTCTTCAGCTCCAAACACCCCAAATCCCACCTACCCAAGATTTCTCCACTTGCCCGGGAGGATCCCAGCAATCTCTCCAGCCTGGAAAACCAGCACATCCTACACCAGCCCCTGTATCCTGGCACATGTGGATAGACATCCCTCTGCTATTAAATTCCTTTAAATGCCAGCAGTAAAACTGAGAGAGCAACCTTAAAACTAATAAGCCTTTCCAGGAGTTATGTTATGTTTAATAATATTTAATGACCTGTTGTGAGTCAGAAGCCTCCCAGTCCCTATCCAGCCATAATTTACAGCACCCTGTGAGCTGTGGACAGTCGAACAGGGAAAACCCCAGCAGTTCCAGCTGCTGCAAAGGGAAAGGATCAGGGAAGGCTCAGGAAGGCACAGGGAGCATCGTGGGCATCAAAAGGGTGAGCAAGGAGGGGGCATCGCACACTCAGACCCTTCTGTGCAGAGCTAGCCCCTTCCAGGATTCTGAAAGAATAATTTTGAGGCCAGAATCACAACCCAGCATTTTCCTGCAAACGCAGTTTTCCTGGGCAGGGGCTGGAAAACCCAGCCGTGATTTACACCACAGATCCATCACTCCTGAAGTAAAAACAGTTTTTCCAATGACCAAACAACACATCAGTCCTCAATCCCTGCCAAGACACAGAGGTGATATATTTATATCACAAACACTTTAAAATGAGATTTTCTTGTGATTCCAGATTTCCACTGTGTCTGGATAATAAAGTCCTGCCCCAGCATTACCAATGAAAGTGATAATGTTATTTATAGTCAGTGTTATCCCTTTGTTCTGCTATTTAAAATCACACGTTTGGGATCTCCCAGGCTCCTCTCCACCTCTTTTTGCTGCTCACATGCAGCTCATCCCCTGCCTACAACCTCCACACCTGCAGGTTATTTTTTCATAAACCTGGGGCAAGGAGTAATGCCCAAGAATGAACTCAAAGTCTTGTGCACAGAGAAAAACAGCAAATGGAGGGGTAAAACTTCACCCCTCAGCCCAGATTTCCACTTAGTTCTCCAGACCCCTTATTTTGTTCCTTCTCCAAGCCTTTGCATCCCAAATCTTTCCCCTCATTTTGCACACAAGCACCCCCAAAGCTGTATCCTCCCCCAGCCAAACCAAACCTCCAGCCCTGGGGAGCAGAGGAGGAAAATACAGGAGAAGGGGGAATAAAGAAGTCCAGGCAAGCTCTGACCCACAGCAGTGCCTGATGCCAAAGCCAAACTCAAGCTGGGATGAAGGGATTCAGATCCTGAGGTGTGGAAGCATCAGCAGGGACACATGGGGAGCAGGATAGGATCCCTGTGCACCACCCACAGCAGCGCCTGCTCCAGGGACACTGTGGGATCCTGGATCCCTCATCCTGGGGTCACCATCATCCCTGCATCCCTTGTCCCAGCGTCACGATCATCCCTGAACCAACTTGTCCCAGGCCTCAGCCCTGGCTTTGGGGAGGGAAACGCTACAAATGGACTCTGAAGAGCTTGTGAAAGGGAAAATAAACCTAGAGAGTGTCAGAAAAATGGAAGTTTCTCCCCTGCCTGGTATTTCTTGCTGCTATCAGCAATGAGGGATGAAGTTTGAAATCAAAGTGCCCTGGGCATTTCCTGTAGCTGGGAGACACTGGGAGCACGGGGAGGGGGGAGCACGGCTCCCCCTGCAGCCCCTGCCTGGAGGATGAAGGGATGTGACCCACTCGGGAAAGTGTCCCGGCGGGGGGAGGATTTGGGATTAGAGGGTTAACGAAGTGGCTGGGAGGACGCACGTGACTGGCTGTGGGGTGGGGGTGTGCGGGCTGGGGGGGCTGCGGGCCGATCCCTCCCTCCCCATCGCCCCCCCGGCCCCCTCCTCCCGGTCCCCCGCACAAAATCCGCTCCCGCGGACCATCCCCGTCCCCTCCAACCTGCGCCATGGAGACACCGGGCTGCCCGGCCTTCCCCCCGCCTCGCCGGACCGGGGGTCCCCCGGGGCTCCCCGGGCCTCCCACCGCCTTCGCCCTCGGTCCACCGGGGCCTCACCGGCGGCCGCCGCCGCTCAGCCCCCGTCCCGGCCGCTGCCCGCCGCTCCGGGCAGAGCCACGGTACCTGGGGGTCGCCAGCCCGGGTCCCCCCGCCGTGGCCGTGCATGGGAAGCCCCTGTACCCGGCCGGGGCTGCAGGTACCAGGGGAGCGGCGGGTGGATGGGGGGGCCGGGGCCGCCGACCCCTCCCGGCCCCTTCTGCTTCTCTTCCCCCTCTCTCTGCCCCCCGCCCGCGGCCTCGGGTTCCGCCGGGAGCCCCAGCCCTGATCCCCCCAAGAGTGTCATTTCGCCGACACGCTCCCTCGGGCTTCTCCAAGGCGGCCAATGTCGCGATATGGCCCCGCCGGGGACCACCGGGGCGTCCCCCGACGGGAGCCGGAGCCGGTAAGGGCCGGCGGTGCCGAGTGTCGGCAGCTGGGACTGAGTCGCGACAGAGGCCGGAGTCTCTCCCGGGAACCCCGGGATGGTTCCCGTTCTCCAGAAACAAGGGGGAAGAGGGAGAAAAGGCGGCGGCGGAGACCCAGCCCCGCTGCCGCGACGGCAGGGACCGGCCCGGGGTGGGCACCGGTGGGTCCCCGTTCCTGGGGATGGAGAGCGGCCGCGCTCCCCGGAGGAGGCTGGAAAGTCGCGTTGCCCGGAGCTCACCGGGCAGGACCGCGGTGCAGCCGCACGGACGGGCCCGGGGCTCCGAGGGAGGCCGGGCTGCGGGGCTGGCAGCGCAACCCGCCCCACGGTCCGCAGCTCCAGCGCTCCCGGTTCCCTGGGACTCCTCGGTGCCTCGCTCCGGGGCAATAACGCTCTCGTTTCCCGGTTCCCCGGCTAGCCCCGGTACCCATGCCCGAAGCCCCAGAGCACCCGGTTCCCCTGGGCCCGCATGTCCCGGGGCTCCGCGCGCGTCTCCAGGCTCGGACAGAACCAGGCTCATTCCCGGGTTTCTCCCTCCCTTCCTTTGCCTTTTCCCAGCCGGGCCCGTCGGGGGCTCCTCCGGGACTCCCACTTTCGCTTTAATATTATTCCCCCACTTCTGCTTTAATGTAAGAAGCAAAAGGCAGCGCCGCGGGAGCAATGGGAACCAGGTGGGATCTGGCAAAGCCGCCTAGGGGAACAGGTAGAAAAAGCCCCGGGAACTGCCAGGAAAAGCCGCTCGGGAGCTCCGGGAGGGTCCCCACCGCTGGGCTTACCTGCTCCAGCTGCGGCGGGGGGGATGCTGCCGTTCCACGGGTGTTTCCCCCGATTCCTGGGAGTCCTTTCCATGCCCCCATCCCTTCACTAATGATTCTTTGAGTTCCTTCCCCTCCCCATTATCCCAGGAATTGTACAGCTGTTTCCCAGCTGCCGCCTTCCCCAGCGCCGCCGAATCTTTCAGGGGGTGTCAGTTTAGGAAGGAGTGGGAGAAAAATATCTATATCTTCCCTTTGTCCCCCAGTGCCGCTGTGTTTATTTAGCTACATGCCTGTATCCCGCTCCTTCCTGTCTTTTCCTTCTTTCTGGCTATTTATTTATTTGTCTCCAACGCCAAAACCCGCGGGTCACTCGGAAATGCGTCTCGTTGCCTTTGGGGGAATGAGGGGAAAAACCCCAAACTCGATGCTTTCTGCAGCGGGATTTTATTTTGGTAATTTTTTTTTTCCTTAATTTTGGTTATATTTGAGTCTGCTCTTTGGTGAGATTTGGTTTTGAATCATTAAAATCCTCCGGCCTAGCAGCTGAGCCCTTTAGAGGCCAGAGCAGGGAGGAAACGGCAATTTGGCCTCATTCCTTTGCCGTTATCCATGACCAGACAGGTCGGTACTGAGAGGGACAAGGAGCAGTCGCCCCCCAAACCCCCTCCCAAATTACAATTTCTCATTAATTCAAAGCAGCTGGATCTGGGCTTGGCAGCTCTATAGCCCCCAAATTGCCTTAATTAGAAAACAACCAAAACTCGAAACCGAAAGGCCGGAAAAGGCTGTGGCAGGGGCTGGTTTGGGGGGTGCAGAGCCCTGGGTGGATGTGTAGGGATGGGAACTCCATTTTCCCTCTC
Source organism: Certhia americana (assembly GCA_018697195.1). Lineage (NCBI taxonomy): Eukaryota > Metazoa > Chordata > Aves > Passeriformes > Certhiidae > Certhia > Certhia americana. The sequence continues at coordinate 5,425,779 of JAGMWU010000028.1, forward strand.
TGTTGGGATGTGGTTGATGGGCTGGGAAGGACGGTCCATCCCAAAAGAGACATTTCCCCCTCCCAGCCATGGGCCTGATCCTGCCCCTCTGAGGGAGCCAGTGGTGCCCACCTGCAGAAACCCCAAATCTCTGCAGCTGGTGACGGGTGGGATCAGAGCAAACCCAGCATTTTTAGGTTGTCCCTTCCCAGGTGACACCTCTGTGTCCCCTCAGCAGATGGGGGACCCCAAGGCACCCCTCCCCATCTGCTAATTTCCTGCTCACTTCTCCTTTTCCCTGGCTCAGCCTGTCGGGGTCCCAACAGCACCCAGGATCATCTGGAGCTGCCAAGCTCTGTGTGACCCATGTGGGAGCAAACAACACTCCTGGGGGTACAGAGCTATCCCCAAAACGCAGGGCAGGGACTTTCCTCCTTGATCCCATTCCATCATCCACCCCAGTGATGCAGCTGCACCGAAGGGAAGGGGGCAACTCCCAGTTTTCTTGCTCTGGTCCCAGAGGAGGGTGAGGAAAGAGAGCTCTTCTCTCTTCTTCAGCAAAAAAAAAAAAAAGCAGGGCGGTATTTTTTACTCCTTTCCAAGTGTTTTCCCGAGAGCTGCAGCTCCAGAGCACTGCAGGCTCAGGGGCACAGAGCTCCCCTTGAACTGTCTGGGGTGTGGGGGGCTGAGTACAGCCCAGAGCCGGGGTGGGTTCGGGGTCATTGGTGGGCCCTGTGGCTCTGTTCTGGGCTCTGAGCTGGGCGGAGGCACCAGCCTGTGCGGGAAGGGAGTGGGAGGAGAGGGATGAGGGGAGTAGAGCAAAACCGTCTGCAAAAAAACCCTGTGCCCACCTCCTCTGCCCCCTCCCCATGCAGTCACAGATCCCAGTGGGACCCTGAGCACCCACTGCCCCAGCCAGGCTTTCCCCACCCTCCAGAAGCTTTTCCTTCCCACAGCAAGCTCGAATTTTGCCCTCCCCAGGGATGGATTTGCCCTGTGGCAGGGCCATGCTGAGCCCTTTCTTCTGGGGCAGTACCTCGATATCCCCCGGGATGAGGGATGGGATGGGATGCCAGGGCTGTGGCATGCACAGTTCTGGGCTTCCTTGGCACTGTTAACACCCCCTGGTCCTGTGCCTCTCCCTGCCAGGTGAGAAGGGCTGCAAAGGTGGGTTCCAGGCAATTCCCACAGCCTGCAGGGTCCCCCCAAAAGCCCCGGAGGATTTGGGGTGCCCACTGGCAGCACCCCTGGGCAGCCTCCGGGACCATGGCATCCCTGAACTCCCTGAGCCCCTGGGCAAGAGCAAGAGCAAGAAGAGGAGGAACAGGACGACCTTCAGCACGTTCCAGCTGGAGGAGCTGGAGAAGGTTTTCCAGAAGACACATTATCCCGACGTCTATGCCCGGGAGCAGCTGGCACTGCGCACAGACCTGACTGAAGCCAGGGTGCAGGTATGGGCACGGACACCCTGGGGGCTGCCAGGAGGGGAGGGTTCCCCTGTCTGCAAGGTGATGCTGAGATAGAAACTGGTTTTCCCATGAATATGCTAAATCCCAGCCGGAAAATCTCAAACCGTGCACCCTCTGCACCCACTGCTGTGGTGTGGGTGTTGGTTGCCTTTGAACCCTCTGCATATTCCCCCTGGACAAGTACCCAAAGGGTGGAAAGAGCCAAAATTTGGGAGATTAGTGGCAGTCACCCTCCCTCAGAATGCCCTAATCGTGATGCCCTCCATGCATCCATCATTCCCAGCCACCCTCCCCAGCTCAGCTCCTCCGGCTGCCAGCTTAGGAGAGGAATCCCCGGGAGCTCAGCGTGGATGGGGCCAGGGTGGTGCATCCTGGGACGTGGGGCAGGACAAAACCGATCCTCACTCCCTGCTTGCAGGGAGCTGCTTTCAGAGGTATCTCCAGGCACTTTGAGGCCCCAAGAGGGAAGAGGCAGCTGGAAGGGTGCTCCCAGCAAGGAGGAAATGAAGGTGGAGGGTAAGGAAGCGAGCAGGGAGCACCCGCTGGGAGCTGCCATTCCCAGGAGCAGGAATGGGGACAAGGCACAGGCAGGGGAAGTGTCTCCCGCGCCTGCGCCCACCCAGTGCCCACCGGAGCTTCCCAAGCCAGATTTGGGGTGGACTGAGATGAAACCACCTGTAAACCACGAGAGCCTCAAACCAAGAATCCCCGTAGTGCCTCCTCCTCTCCGGGAGGTGCTGCTGGAGCTGTCCCCGCCCCGGCGGGTACCAGTCCCCACCCCAGCACGGAGGGCACATGCAGGTGGGACACCCAAATAGCCTCATTCTGCAGCAAAATTCCAGAAGCACCAGGGAGGGGAAAGGATCGTGCAGGATCGATAATTTTTGGTACGGGACAAGATATTCCTGGTAGCGGTAAAAGCCAGTCAGCTCCAACGCTGAGCACAGAGCAGCTTCCTTTGCTCGGCTCCGGCTCTCCGCAGTGCTGGGGCACCGTGTTCGGCCCCTTTTGCTGCTGGGGAGGAGGGCGGACCTCGGCAGGAGGCTGCAGTGGGCAGGAGAAGGGTCTCCGCACCTCAGCCCCTTCCTCCATCCCCCAGGTTTGGTTCCAGAACCGCCGGGCCAAGTGGCGGAAACGGGAACGATACGGGAAAATCCAGGAGGTGAGAGATGGCACGGGAGCGCTCCAGCCCTCACTCCCAGGGGAGGGGGTCCCGTCCCACTGCATCTGCGGGTGCCCCCCATCACCCGTTCCTGCCCCTTCTCCCCCCCATCACCCATTCCTGCCCCTTCTCCCCCACGGCTGCACCCACCCTTGGGAAAAGCGCGGCCCAGGATGAAAAGGAGGGAGGATCGCATTTTGCCACACACAGGAAGATGTTGCTTCATGTTCCACTCCATTTCCCACGGGAACACGCCCTCTGGGGCAGGTTTTGGGGTGTCCCTCCTGAAGACCCCCTTTAGCTCTCTCCCACCCATCAGTGCCTCCTGCCCCCTTTTCTGCAAAACTGCCTTTGCCCTCCAATATCGAAAAGCATGGAAATAATGTAAAGCTCAGCTTCACGCACTCTCCGAAGCCAAACTCTCCTGGGGCGAATATTTCAACCAGGATTCAACCCCCAGAAAATAGAGCAAAATCATCTCTCCCCTCGCACCCCGTGGGTGAGGGGGTCGGGAGGGAGGATGAGGGGGATCCGAGGGGGGATAAGGGGAATCCAACAGGGGTGAGAGGGATCGTAAGTGGGATAAGAGGAATCCTGAAGAGGGCGAGTGAGATCTAAGGCAGAATTGAGGGAAACTGAGCGGTGCGTGATGTCCCCACTCCCATTTGGTTTTTTTTTCTGTTGTTATTATTTCAGCTGCAGAACAACCTGTGGCCGAGCCCTGCGAGTCCCCCGGGGCTGCTGCCCCCCGAGAACATCCCGTCCCCCTGCATGTCCCCGTACCCCCCGGCTCCCAGCAACGGCTTCGTGGGCATTCCTGCTTCCCCGGGCCCCCATCCCGGCATCAACAGCCTCTACTCCCTGCACGGGCTGCCCCCGCCGGCCCTGGCCCCCCACCCGTTCGAGCCGCCCCCCCAACATGACTACAAGGCGCCCACCCTGATGCCATTGAGGATGAAGAGCAAAGAGGGGGCCGGGAGCCTCCTGAATTGGGCCACATGATCCCCCCGCGGGATGGACACGGAGCCCTCATCCCCCTGGAGTGTATCCCCCACTCCCTGGCACCAGGGAGTGGGGTCAGGGTGCTGGGGTCACCTTCACCCCTTCTCTGCACACCCCGAGCTTCCCCACATCCAGCACGATGTTGCTGCTCCCCAGCCCCGCTGAGAGGGGGCCAAGGGGGGGGCTCTGGGGAGGAGAAAGAGTCGCCCCCAAACCCAGGCTGCCCCGGCAGGGCTGGCACTGGCAGCCCAGGACCCCAGAAATGGCTCCCCCAAATCACCTGAGCCCTCCCAGCACCTTCAGTGACTGGGATTTGATGGAGATTCCCGATGGTTTTCCCACCCCCTCGTGTGCTCCCCCTGTCCCGCCTGACCCGGGCAGTGCCAGCCGTGGGTGTGGCTGAGGAGGGGATTGTGCCCGTAGGGGCCGGGGGGCTTTGGGGCAATTCTTCCCTCCCCAGCTGAAATCTGGCTGCTCACCCCCTGCCCAGTGCAACCAGCAATGGCAGAAATCGGGCTCTTCCTCCCCCAGTCCCATACTGGGAAAACTGACTGGACTGGGACAGCTGCTGGTGCTCAGGAGTTACTGGGGGCAGGGCCAAGGAGCCTCAAAGCCCCCCCAGGAGCATTGCAGCTCGTTCTGCTCCCTCTTGGAGGAGAAATAAATCCCTGGCACAGCTGCTGGAGCCCCCTGGGATGAGCAATAAATCCACGAGGCAGGGGTTACCAGGATAAGGCATCCCAAATGAAAGGCTGTTTCCCTGAGGGGGTGACCCAGGGGGTACCTTGGGAAGGTGTTTTAATGCCAGCAGAACCCTCCCAGGTGCTTCAGCTGGGGTGTTGGGGGCACAAGATTTGGGGAGGGGGATTTGCTGAATTTTGAAGGATTCTGCACATCACTGGTGGAACCTCCATGGCCAGTCTTGGGGGAGGGGGGCACCTCATTGTATCCAATGTGGTTCACCTGCTTGGGGGTCCCCGGAGGGGGTCCCCAAGTCCCCCCAAGAGCTGGCATGTCCTGTCCCCCCCTTCACCCACTGTGACCTCCCCCACTGCAGGGAAACACCAGCATTGAAGCCAGAAACGACCCTGCTCACCCCAGCACCAGGAGATGCTGGCACACCCCCAGGGACACTCTTGGGCCAAACCCCTCCCTGCAAAATCTGCAATGCCCCCCTGCCCCAGTTCCCACATCCTGATGGAGGGGGACACCCCTGTGGGGCACCTGGGCCCCCTCGGGGAGGCACCAACCCTGCTCTGCCAGCCCCATCTGGGCCAAACCCCAAAGTTTTCAGCCAAGCCCTGGCACCCTGGGCACAGCCTGGCCAGTGGGTGCCACAGGAGGCAGCCCAGGGCTGCCCACCCTCACCCAGGACATTTCACACCCCCTCCCACCGGTGGGGACTTTGTTATTCATTTCTAAACAATAAACCACATTTTTCATAAGTTATGGCTCCAGCAGCCCTATAAAGCCAGGGGGGCTGGGGATAAAGACTCCCAACAGGCTCCTCAGGCCCCTTCTGGCACTGGGAATGGGGTTTGGGGGGGCAGGATGGTGCTGGAGGCACCTGGGGTGGGTGCAGGCCTGGCAGGACCCTGGGGGCACACCCAGCCCCTGGCTCTGTGCTGCCCACAGGGGGATAAGGTCAGGGTGCAGCCCTGGGCACCCAGATGGATCTGGGGCTCCAGCTCAATGTCACCCCTGGCTGAGGGGGAAGAGGGTGGGATGGGGACAGCTCCAGGCACGGATTTAGGGCATGTTACCATCAGTGCTGAGCCCACAAAACTTTTCTGATGTCTCTTAAGGCTGAGTTTGCTGCTTCCAGAGCTGGGGCTGAGCATCCCCACAGCTGGATTCATTCCGGAGCTCCACAGGCTGAGAATCCCAGCAGGTGATGGGGAGGGAACTGGGGCTGTCCCAGGCTCCCTCAGCCCACAACCATCTCTGCAAATCCCTGCCTCAAATCAGGGTGAATCCCCCAGGATTTCAGCCCCCACGGGTGCTGCTGCCCCTCTTCCAGGGAAACTGAGGCTAGGCAATGTGCAAGGCTGAGCTCTGGCAGGATTTGGTGTCAGGATCCTCCACTGGGAGCAGGGACCAAAGAAATCTCAGTGGTAACACCACACTGGAGTCAGAAATCCCAGGACAGAGCTGGGGGAGGGTTCAGCGAATGGGACAGGCAAGAACCTGCTCCCCCTGAGGCCACCAGGCCCCCAAACCAAGAGACTTGGGTGCAAGGTAAGAGTAAACCTTCCAGTGAGGGATCATGTACCCCCAGGACTCGAGGGATGAGTGAGAACAAGAACATGGGAAAAGGAACTCCCATCCCAGCCCAACTTCAGGCAGGAGGCACAGGGACAGAGCCCAGCCATGCTCGGGGCAGAGGTATCACCAAATATATATAATATATGTACAGCTCCTGCACCCCTTGTGGGGTGAGGGGAGGACACCCCGGCCCCTCAAGCCCCCCCAGCTCCCCTAACCCCCCAGAGGGCCAGCCTGGTATCCCACCCAAGGACTGCACTCCCACACTGTCACCTGCTCCCCCACTCCCACACTGTCACCTGCTCCCCCTTCTTGGCTGCGGGGGCAGAAGGGTGGTGCCTCTGAAAGAATCGAATGGGCTAGGAAGAGAACCCCACCCACCAGGAAACCCCCAGGACACCCTCAGCCTTGGGGTGAGCCTGGAAGGAGGCAGAGGGGGAGGATGTGGCCTCAGCAAGGACTCCCCAGCTCCATCCTCTTCCCAAGCCCACGACAACGGTGCAGCCACCCACAGACCCCCCAAACTTCGCTCCCCTGCCCCAGGGCAGCAGGTCAGCCTCGAGCTCTCCAAGCAATCCATCCTGCCTCCCTGTGTCCATCACTGCAGCAGCTCCTCCCAGGAGATGGGCCGGGAGAAGACCTCCCGCTCCAGCCACAGGTCATAGTTGACCTGGAAATCCTCGGGCAGGTCCACACGCTGGCCCAGCACGCTCTGCAGGCAGTTATCCACGGGAAGGAAGTCGGGGTTGCCGTGGGCCCGGTCGTAGCGCCGCGAGTTGAAGCGCTCGATGCTGGCACGCAGGGCACACTCCTCTGCCTGGAAATCCCAGGGACGGGCATCCAGGTCTGGGAACAGGGATGAGACAGGTCAGAGTGGAGCTGGGGACTCCTCAGCCAGCACAAAGCCCTCGGTGTGGTGGTTTAACCCCAGCCAGACTGAACCCCATGCAGCTGCTTGCTCATTCTCCCACCAGCCGGAGCAGGGAAGAATCAGGAGGGTAAAAGCTGGAAAACTGGTGGGTTGGGATAAAGACAGCTTAATAAATAAAGCAAAAGCTGTGCAACATAAGGAAAGTAAAACAAGGAACTAATTCCCTGCTTCCCATGTGCAGGTAGGTGTTCAGCACCTTCAGGAGAACAGGGCCCCAACCCAGGAAATGATGACTTGGATGACAAACACCATCACTCCCAAAATCCCCCCATTCCTCCTTCCCCCCACTTTATATTCTGAGTATGACATCCTAGGGTCTGAATATCCTTTGGTTCTCTCTCCTCCCAACAACCCATACACCCCCAGCCCCCTCACACCTGGGAAAGGTCTTTGTAGGTATTTCCAACAAAGCACAGAGCTGGGAGCCACCAACAGCTCCACCACCACTTCCAGCATCCGACCACAGGAAAACAAACAAAATGAAGCCAGGAATAGGGGCTCCCTTTGGACCCACTTGCCTCAGCACTGGAAATGCTGGTACACCCCAAAGGATGCTCCCCCCCCCCAAAACTGCAATACCACCCTGCCCCAGCTCCCACATCCTGATGAGTGGGACACCCCAGTGGGGCACATGGACCTTCCCGGGGAGGCAGCAAACCTGCTGTTCCAGCCCAACTAAGGCCAAAAAGGGTTTTCAGCCAGGACTTGACACCCCTGACAGAGCCTTGATGCCTGCAATGTCATCACTCGAAATCCCTCCCTCACCCCAGACCTGCTGGATTGTGTCTGGCTCAGCTGCAATTCATTTTCCCATAGGAGCCCTGCCAGTGCTGGGCTTTGCAGTGGGAGCTGGGAAGGTTTTAAGAACCCACCAGTATTTTGGCTCTGCTGGGCAGAGCTGGCACAGCACCAGCACTGTCTCCCAACTTTCCCACCCCATCAAGTGCATGGAAGTGGGCAAGATCCTGGGAGGGGACACAGGCCAGCTGACCCAAATTAGCCAAGGGACTGACTATTCCAGACCCTGTGATCTCAGATCAGATATAACAGCTAAGGAAAGGAGGAGGAATTATGAGGCATTTGTTATTTAAAACATACGCCTTCCAGAGCAGCCACTCCAAGTGCTGCAGCCCAGCTTCCTGGAAGTGGCTGAACATCATTTGCTGATGGGAAGTAAAGAGCAAATCTATTTTTTTTCTGTTCTTGCTGTACTAAACTACCTTATCTCAACCCACAAGTCATTTCCCATCTGATTTTCTTTGCCCTGTCCAGCTAGGAAAGGGAGCGATAGAACAGCTTGGTGGGCACCTGGTTGAGCTCAACCAGCCAAGGGCCACCAAGGTCAACCCAGCACATCTGCCCGAACCCCAGGCAGCAAAGGGCGAGCTCGGGGCACAGGCCCTGGAGCAGGAGGGCTGGGAATGCTGGGATGTACCATTGCCGTAGGCCCAGTCATCGTTGAGGCGGTGCCGCACTTTCTGGTAAATGGCTGACATGGTTTTCATGTTGCTCTTCCTCCACTGCCGGCCCAGGTACTTGGTCTGCACCTTGAGCAGTTTCAGCACGTAGAGCTGCATCATGGCCTGCTTCACCTTCAGAGCCCGCTTCAGGATCGGCGCTGACTTGAACACCACCAGCATCTGCCAGAACATTCCCAGATCCCAGCTGGGATGGACTCCTGTGCCAACCCTTCCTCCATTCCCCTGCTGGCTCCTCACTCCCCACCAAGCACTGGGTTGTCCCAAGTTATCCCCAGTGCAGGTGTCTGAGCATGCTGAGCTCCAGAACATTCCCAGCCTGAACACCCCCAGCCCTCACCATAGTGCGGGAATGCTTCCACTTGGTCAGCTTGTTGAGGATGCGCAGGAGGTTTATGCAGGAGAAGAGGTTCCGCCAGCAGAACTGGTTGTTGTCTCCAGCTTCCTGTGGGGAAGGAGATGCAGGGTCAGGCAAGGGATTGGAGTGGGGATGGGGATGGGGAGAGGCTGAGGTGATCTGAGGAGCCACGTCCAAAGGGGACAGCTCAGCATGTGGACAAGGAATCATCTGATCATGGAACTGTTAAAGTTGGAAAAGCCCCCTGATCAAGTCCAACTGTTCCCCCAGCACTGCCAAGGCCATCAGTAATTCCTGTCCCCAAGTGCCACATCCACACCCACACATTTTGTGAACACTTCCAAGGATAGTGACTCTAGCAGTGGCCTGGTCAGCCTGTCCCAGTGTCTGACCACCCCCTTCACAAAGAATTTTTCTCCAATATTCAACCTGAACTTTCCTTAGCACAGCTTGAAGCCATTTTTTCTTGTCCTATCCCTCGTTCCCTGGGCGCAGAACCTGAACCCCCAGCTCCACCCTCCTGTCAGGGAGTTGTGCAGAGCCAGAGGGTCCCCCCTGAGCCTCCTCTTCTCCAGGCTGAGTCCCCTCAGCTCCTTCAGCCACTCCTTCCCCAGCTCCATTCCCTTCTCTGGACACACTGCACCCCAGCAGACACCTACCATCCCCATCTCCCTCCCCAAAATCCCAGCGGCACCAGGAGCTGAGCACAGGAGAGCTGAGGGTGCAAGGGCTGGGCGCTGAAGCCCTGCTGCCTCCCTGCATCCCAAATTCCCCCAGGAACCACCCCAGGTGCCAGGACTGCCACAGCAGGAGGACTCACCAGGCTCTCTGCCGTCAGCTCCGGCAGCTCGTGCACAACACAGTAGGGATAGTCCAGCACAGAAATGCTGCAGGAAGGAGAGGGGTGGTCATGCTGTTCCCCCACATCCCCCCTGGCCTGGGGCAATGCAGCCCCCACTTGCCACCCATTGCAGATGGGCTGTAGTGGGAACTTTCCTGGTCTGCCTGAGCCTGAGCCACTGCCAGGGAGGGACTGTGGAGGGGCCAAAGGAACAGGGACCCCTCCCCACATCCCCCAAGAATGCAGGTGGGCAGCCTTGTCCCTCACCTGTTCTTGGCAGTGATGTAGGACATGATGTTCTGGTTGAAGAACTTGAGGATGAGTGGGATGCAGTTGGCAAAGACCAGGTGCTGGGCCATGTACTCAAACTGGGGAGGACAAACATGGGTGAACGGAGACCCACTTGGGCTCCTGCCATGCCCAAAGACTCACGGGCAGGGCTGGACCCTGGCCCACCTCACCTGGTAGATGTGGTTGAGTTTGAAGTGTTTGAGAAGGAGCAGCAGCACGGCAGAGATGGCCTTGACGATGATCTCCTTGTGCCGATTGACATCCACACCCAGCTTCATGCTCTGCAGCACGGTGGTCCTGGGGGACACACAGGCATTGTATCAGGAGGAATTCCTCCCCCTCAGGGTGGCACAGGCTGTCCAGAGAAGTTGTGGCTGCCTCATCCCTGGAAGTGTCCAAGCCCACCCTGGTCTAGTGGAAGGTGCCCCTGCCAAGAGGAGAGGGTGGAACTGGATGAGCTTTAAGGTCCCTTCCCACCCAAAACATTCCATGATTCCATAGTCCTTGGGCTGGGGCAGGGTCTGTCCCTCCCAGTTCCTGCAGGGCACAATCCAGGACAGAGAGGATCTTCAGCAGAGCAATCTGGGAAGAAGGGAGAGATGGAGGGGGAATGGGAGCTGCAGGGGACTGGCCACAGGCCCTTTCCCCACTGCAGGAGGGAGCAACAAGGCAGAAGTAGGGGGTGAAAACTTGGGTTGTATCACTGGAAAGGGACTGATCCAGGGGATCCCAGTACTCTACAGCTCACCATGTACTGGGGCAGGCTGGGCAGCAGGCCCTGGTACAGGATCTCTGCAGGGACTTGCTCCACTTCCTCTTCCCCCTGGTGCCAGGAGAGACCAGAAAACCCCATCCCAGGAGCTGCCACCAGCACAATAGGGCATGAACCCAAGGAAAGGATAGCCCCAGTGCCTGCCCCAACCCCCTCTATCCCAGTGAAAACCCTCCCCAGCAAAACAAACCCCTCAGCCCTGCCAAAAAGCCTGGCAGCACCAAGTGCTCCCAACTCCCAGCCCAGGATCTCCATCCCATCCCAATCCCACACTCACTCCGGAGAGCGGGGAGCGCAGGTACTCCTCTTCCATGTGCACCTGCACCTCAGCAATGGACGTGTACTTGTGCTGCAGGGGGACAGGACAGGGTCACCACAGCCCCCCAACACTGCCCCCAGCCCCAGCCTGCTCCCACCATCCTGTTCCATCCTTCCCAGATCCCTGTCCCAGGAGTGACCTGTGTAGATGTGCAGGGTGGGAGCTGCTGGGCTCAGATCTGGGACAAGGCTAGTAGGAAAGGGATGAAGACATGAAGAAAGGGATAAAACCCCCTAAGGAAGGGATAGAGCTCCCTAAGGAAGGG
>JAGMWU010000028.1:5442121-5476992 GCA_018697195.1 Certhia americana
GATGTCTCCTGCTGCCCAGGAGGGGATTAGATCAATCATGGCATCATGGAATATCCTGAGCTGCATGGACCCCACAAGGATCATAGATGCCAACTCCTGGCCCTGCACAGGACACCCCAAAATCTCACCGTGTCCCTGAGAGTGTTGTCCAAACACTCCTGGAGCTTTGGCATCCTTGGGGCTGGAACCATTCCCTGCAGAGGCTGGTCAGTGCCCAGCACCCTCTGGGGGATGAACCTTTCCCTGATATCCAGCCTGACCCTGCCCTGGCACAGCTCCAGCCCTTCCTTGGGCCCTGTCCCTGCTCACAGGGAGCAGAGATCAAAGCTGTCCCTCGGGAGTAGCTGCTGACCCCCATGAGCTCTGGCATCAGGCTCCTCTTCTCCAGGAAAAGAAATCCCTGTCCCACCCCAGTGAGAGAGGAATCCAGAAAAAGACTCTTACTGTGGATCCTGAAGTCCTCCTCAAAGCATTTTCGGTTGAGCAGGAACTCTGGTCCTTCTGTGTAGCTGTACAGCTCTGCCAAAAGAGGAGAAGCTCCAAAAACCTGCACCAAGCTGCAACACAGCCCTGGGAACTGCGGTTTTAGCCAAAATATCATAATGTTATCAAACCCCACCCAGTGTAAGGCCAAAAATATTATTTACATATATCCTGTCCCTTTGAACATCAATACAGCATTTAAATATAATAATAAAGGAATACTGGAATTGACAAAGTTCCTTCAATTCTACCAGGAGAGGAAATCATGGTTGATTAATTGATCCATCACAGAAGAATTCCTTACCTGACAGCTCTGCTGTCCATTTATCCGTGTCTGCATATTCAAACTCCAGGTCTGGCGACTCCGAATAGCCCTGAAAACACAGGGAAAAAAATCATTTCCATTACAGCATATTTCAGAAAAACCAAAATCCCTGAAAACCCTCACAATTCACCTCATCCTCCTGCAAATCCAGGGCTGGTTTTCCTGCTTTAGGGACCAAAAACATTCCTGCGGCAGCACAAACGTTGCCGAGGCAACTCCAGCCCACCTCCTGCGCCTCCATCAGCTGTGCCGCATGGAGCCACTGCAGCACCCCCAAGGCACGGGGGGAGCCCCCAAAGCACGGCAGGAGACAGCAAGAGGGCTAGGAGATCAGGGAGCTCTCAGAGCTCACCCTTTTCGCATAAAATTGGGAAAATTTGGGCTATCCCCCTGTGCCGTCCCAGCAGATGGGATTTGTGAGGATGAGACAACTCCAAACAGCTTTGGAGAAGCCGCAAAAACATTCAGGAGAATCTTCAGAGCACAAAATATCAGCTCCCTTTATGGAAGTCAAGAACATCGATCCATAGCATTTCAAGGCACCAGCCCTGAGTGGGGCGGATGCACAGCAAGGCCCTCACAAATTCTGGGATCCTGAGCACAGGGCAAATCCACGCCAGAACTCTCCTGAATTATGAGGTTCCCACTCCTGAGCACAGGGAGGATCCAGAACAGAATCCTCACCCACTCCCAAATGAAGGGAAGATCCAGAGCAGAATTCTCCTGAATTATGGGACTCCCATCCCTGAATGAGGGGCAAACCCCTAAAAGAACCATCCCAAGTTTTGGGGCACCCACTCCTGAATGAGGGGCAGACTCAGAGCAGAATTCTCCTGAATTATGGGACTCCCATTCCTGAGAGAGGAGCAGGACCACACCAGAACTCTCCCAAATTTTGGGGCACCCACTTCTGAGTGAGGGGCAGACCCTGAGCAGAATTTTGGGACATAGACTCCTAAGCACAAGGCAGACCCACACCAGAACCCTCTCAGGACATCCTCCCTGAGCAAGGAGCAGACCCACAGCAGAACCATCCCAAATTTTGGGGTACACATTCCTGAACAAGGGGCACACCCAAAACCAAACCCACCCCTGCACAAGGTCCAAATCCACAGCAGAACTCCCCTAAATTTGGGGTGTCCCACTGCTGATGGAGGGCAGACCCACATCAGAACAATTCTGAATTTCAGGCATCTGAGAGAAGGGTAGCTCCAATCCCCTGCCTTGTGCTGGCTGTGCTCTGTGTGGAGCCCCCCCAGCACCCCAGGTTCTCCATGATTCCCCCTCACATCCCTCCCCTGGCATTCCAGGGACCTTTCTGAGGAACCCGTGGGTGTGAAGGGGTCGGGGGCCATCCCAGGAATGACACAATTCGGAAAAGCCCCGGGATACCTCAGCTCCACACAAACCTCCCGACCCCCAGGCACAGGGTGACCCCAGAACAGCGAGGTGTCCTTGGGGGGTTGGTCACCTCTTGCTGGATCCATCCCTGGTCCGAGCACGGCAGCGGGACCCGACACCCCATCCCAGGCCGGTACCGACCGGTAACACCGAGAAAACCCCCGGCTGGGCTGTGAGACCCCGGGCCAGCCCGGTAACTCCCGTTTGGGACCGGCGGACCGAGCCACGCTCGCACCCCAGCCCGGTCGCAGCGGCCGGACCTGGGGAAGGGATGGATGAAGGGGAAACCGGCACCGACCGAGACCAGACAGGGTCCGGGCAGCCCCAGTTCCGAGCAGGCCGGGCAGGGAGAGACCTCTCGGCTCCACAGGAACCGAGGGAGCGGCCGGTGCAGGACCGGCCCTGGACCAGTACTGGAGCACCAGCGAACGGGCTGGTCCTGGGCTAGTCCCGGGGAAGGCGGTGCCCAAGTAGGGCTGGAAGAGCCAGACAATGGCACCCCCGGGCACCGGCACCCATAGGGACCCACGAGCACCGGCACCACCGGCACCGGCCCTGGGCACCGGCACCGGCCCTGGGCACCGGCACCCATGGGCAGGCCCTGGCCGAGGCCCGGCGCGGCCCGCCCCGCCCGGGAAGGCCGCCCCACTCCCGGCGGCGGCGGCGGCGCTGACCTCGGAGTCCTTGCGCGGCGGCCGGGCCAAGTCGCGGCCCCTCCCGGGCGCGGCCGCCCCACCGCGGCCCTTGTTGTTCCCCGGGACCGGGACAGGGCCCGGCCCGGGGCCGCCACTCGGCTCCATGTCGGCCGCTCCGCCGCGCCGAGCTCTCGCGAGGACTCACCCCCTCCTCTCGCGGGAGCGGCAGGGAGAGCCGGGGCAGCGCCGCCGCCATGTTGGGAGTGGCACCAGGAGGAGCGCCGGTGTCTCCGGTGGGTGCGATGCAGCTCCGCCCGCCGGTCCCGCCGCTCCGCCGAGGCGGCCGCGTCACGACCGGCGCCGCCCGCCCCCGGCGGCCGCGGACGGCGCGACACACGGCCGAGCAGCGAGCTCCGCCCCCGCGCGGCCATCTTGGGCGCGGCGCGACCCCGGGCGCGGCCATGCTGGGTGTGGCACTTCCGGCCCGCCCCAGGGTGAGCCCGGGCGCTGGGGGCCGCCATGTTGGGAGTGGCGGGAACAGGCAGATCCCACAGGGAAACGCCCGAACAAAGGAATCTTCCACTGCAGGGGCTGGGGGGGGCTCAGACCCCGAAAAGGGGGGGACTCCGACAGAGGAACATGAAAGGGTTTAGACCCTAAGCTAAGGTGCGCCGTTGGGCTTCAAAGAGGATGAGACCCCAAAATCTAGAGTTGGGGCAATGCTCAGAAAATTCTGGCGGGACCCAATCCAGCCCCGTGGCCAATGGGAAATTCCAGCCCTGCCCTTGGGCTAAGAAACAACTCAAGGTTCCCCCAAGGCATCAAATAAACCACCCACAACCAAAAGCACTTCATTTTTCCTAATAGTTTAATTAGACTTTAATGATTTATTGCTCATCTGCAAGGATTAATATTGCATTCATTAAAAATCATTCCTATACAAAATAAACCTCTCGCTCCCAGCCCGCCGCTGCCGCCGCCATCAGCCCTGGGCTCCCCCAACATGGCTTATGCAGACACAGAGCCCTTGCACCGAGATTCCACCCGGGATGGTGGGAATGGGGGGGGCCGGGACCCCCAGGCATGGGGGGCTCACAGGGAAGGGGGGGTGCTCCCAATCCTTCCCACAAATGCCCATCCCAGCTCGCTAAGCCGTCCCCAGGGAGGTCTGGGGGATGGTGGAGGGGACCCAGGTGATCTCTGGGATCTGTGTGGGAGCGAGGCAGGTGATCCCCAAAATCTATGGAGCGACCATCCAGGAGGAGACCAGGCAGGGTGAGAGGGAGGAACAGTCAGAGGACATGGAGGAGGGGAGGAGAGGGGGATGATCTCAGCACCTCTCCCACCTCCTGGCCCCCCAAGGAGCTTTGCACCCCCAGACCTGCAAATTCCCTGGGAAGGACCCATCCAAGTGGATCCCTGCAAAGGGAAGAAGCAGCAGCTCCATGATCCTGGAGGTGCCAGCCGCTCCCTCCTTCCCTTGGGTGGGAAAGGAACAGGAGATTTGAGGAGGATAAAAAAAAGCCAAGAGGAACCTCAGTGGGGTGGGAGGAGCTTCCCACACCCCAACATGAGCTGGGAAAGGGAAATGTCGGCAGGGAGGGCATGAAGGAGGTGATGGGAGCAGCCAGGAATCACAGGGAGAGGGTGAGGAAAACAGCAACAGGGAGCAGAGGGGCCAGGCTGGGGTATGGGGAAGGCTCATCTTTGCATCCAGCTCAAAAAGAAAAAAAAAAAAGTGGAACACCCCCAAAAACCACCCCAGACACCCTCAACACCACCTGGCACTTCCCAGTGGGAGATGGGAAGGCGGCCACGTCCCCAGTGTTTCCTCTTTAAAACATCTGAAAACATCCCTGCCCTCTAAAACATCTCTGTAAGGATCAAAAAGGAAAAGAGGAAGAAAAAAAAAAAAAACAAAAAAAAACGAAAAAAAAAAAAAAATGTTTAAAACCCAAATAAAGGGGAATTTGGCCAAAAAAAAAAAAAAAAACCAAACAAAAAACCTAGAAGAGATGAGGATAATGCTGGGAAAGCGACCCCCATCCGGATTCAGATTAGCACCCTGAAACACTGAACTCCCCTGGACCCAGGTGGCCAGCAAACCCAGACCAGTGGCCACCGAACCTGGGCCACCTCAGCGCAGGGACCTGGGCTGGGCTTGGGCAGTCACCCCTTTTGCCAGGTGTCCTGCAGGCCACTCTGCTTCCAGGCAGCACCCGGAGCAGGGATCTAGCAGCTAAAACTGGGCTCTTTAAGGCAATTTAGAAGTTGCAGATAATCCACACAAAGAAATAGAAGATAAGGTAGAAGAGCTTCTCCGGATCCACAGGGAGCCCGGCTGAGACCGACATGGGCTGGAAAGGTGGGAAAAAATACAAAATAAAAGCCAAAATAAACCATTGCTGCAGGAATGAAGTGCCCTTGGCACAGCAGGAAAAGGAAAGCCCCTCCTGGAGCCAGGGCTGGGAATCAGCGGCTTCAGCCACATGAAAGCAAGAAGCAAATCCCAGGCTGTCTGGCAAGATCAGCCAGGGATGCGATCGTGGAAAAGGGGGAGAAAAGAAAACCTGACCTTAAAATCACAGATAAAATGTAAAAACAGATTCTGGTGGTAGTGAAGAAGAAAAAAAAAAAAAAAAGAAAAAAAAGAAAAAAAAAAGTAAACCAAAATAAAAATTATTTTAAAAAATATCTCTCAAATGTTGCCTTGTGTGGTCTGGTCCTTCATGGAAATGGTCCCGTCAGTATCTAGGAGAGAAGGAAGAGACAGTGAGAGACATGGGAGGTGCTGCAGTGCCAGGGCAAGGGGATCCCCCAGGCATGGGATTCCATGGTTTGGGCTGGCAGGGACTTTAAAGCTTATCTCATTCCATGGGCAGGGCCACCTTCCACCAGCA
The DNA here is from genome assembly GCA_018697195.1 of Certhia americana. NCBI lineage: Eukaryota > Metazoa > Chordata > Aves > Passeriformes > Certhiidae > Certhia > Certhia americana. Next base: position 5,447,866 of record JAGMWU010000028.1, read on the forward strand.
CAGGCTGCTCCAAGCTCCGTCCAGCCTGGTCTTGGACACTCCCAGGGATGGGGCACCCACATCTTCTCTGGGCACCCTGTGCCAGGGCTTCCCCATCCTCACAGCCAAGAATCCCTTCCTAAAATCCTGTCTATCCCCACCCTCTGGCAGTGGGAATCCATTCCCTCTTGTCCTGTCACTCCAGGTCCTTGTCAAAAGCCCCTCCCCAGCTCTCCTGCGATCCCTTTAGGCATTGGAAGGGGCTCTAAGCTCTCTTGGGAGCCTTCCAGCTCTCAAAGCATCTCTGTGGCCTCCTTTGGGCACGCTCCAGCAGTTCCACATCCTTCTGCTGTTGAAGACCCTGGAGCTGGAGGCAGAACTCCCAACCAATGGGGAGCTGGGAGCTCCTGCCCTGGCAGGTCTCACCTGTAGTAGTTGGGTTTGAAAGGCCCATTTTTGTTGAGTCCCAGGTATTTGGCTTGATCGTCTGTCAGCTCCGTCAGGTGGGCATCAAATGATGGCAGGTGCAAACTGGCCACATACTCATCTGGAAATGGGAACAGGGAAAATGGGATCAGGGGCTCCACATCCCCCACCCAACATGGGGAGGTGGTGATTGGAAGGTCTGGCTGGGCAGCACCACAGATTCACCATCGCCCAAAGCAGAGCTGAGCCCAAGCCTGGGCTGGATGTGCCCCTAAAGGCACAAGCAGGGCATGGAAAAGCCCAGAGAAGGGAGGCTGCAGGATGTGTGGGATGCCTCCCACACTGCAGAACACTAATGAAAATAAATCAAATAACCCCCATGTATTTTAACGTCACTGCCTCTGGCGGCTTCCCTGAGCTCACTGTCCCTCTGGAAGTGTTTCCCAGCCCAGGTTTGAGTTCTCCTGACACTGCTGGCACACTGATTTCCCAGGGAAAAGTCAGTTCCTTCACTCACCCATCTTCTTCGGCAGCAGGTAAACGTCCTGCTTGTACCGGCCCTCGGGAGCATTGTAGAGCTCAATCAAAGCCAGAGCCTGTGGAGAGCACAGGGATAAGCTGGGAATAGTCAGGAATGACCACCAGCTCGGGCAGCACAAAGCTCACAAAGGCAGAGAAGGATCTGGGAGCTGGAGGGACAGTACAACCATTTCCAACATGCCTTGAGAGAAAGGCTCCCACCCCAGCTACATCCCATGTCTGGGTCTCCATAATCCCACTGGAGGGATCAGAGAGCAGGGATCAGATGCCACCCAGCTTGTTTGCAGCATCTGGCCTCAACACCCCAGGGAAAAACAAGAGGATGGTTTAGGGTTAGCAGTTCTCCTCTTAAACCAGCCAGCTGCTGCAGCACGTGGAAATGGAGGGGGCTGCTCCTCAGAAACCGGCAGCATCCAAAAACCAGGGTCAATTCCTTCAGGACAGATGAAACTGCATCCCCCGAGTGCTGGCTTCCACTGTTGGGAACCAAGTCCAAAACACAGGCCTGTTCCCTGTCCACTTGGGCTGACAGGAGTGAGGATGAGGGAATTCCCCACTGTCAGCCTGGCTGTCCTTCCCCACAAGTGCCAGTTCCACCAGATCCTCAGTGTTCCCAGTCCCATCAATCCCCTACATGTTCCCAGCCCAAAGTCTTGCTTTGAGGTAAGCTCAAACCTGTCCTAGGTGGGCTTAAACCCATGCTAGGGGAGCTTAAATCTGTGCTAGAGGGGCTTAAACATGTGCTGGGCTAGGTTAAATCCATGCTAGGGGGTCTCAAACCTGTCCTAGGAGGGCTCAAACCTGTCTGGGGGAAGCTTAAACCTCTCTTCCAGCCCAGCAGGATCTGTGCCATGAAACCACTCATTTAAAAGCCCTCCCAAAACTTGCTGTACCCAAAACAGTGGGTTCATGCCAGCAATAACTCCAGCCCAGAAAAAATGGTATTTCTGGCAGTGGTGCCATCCCAAGGACTAATCCCAGTGTGTTCCCAGCTCCTTCCAAACCATCCCCACCCTGAAGCTTGTGCAGGGCCCCGCCCATGTACAGACCTGCGTGGTGGCTGTGATGGAGAGAACGAAGGTGGGAACTGTGGAGCAGCTTAGGTTGAGCAGACGGCCCTGGGAGAAAGCAGGAGGAGTCAGCACAGAGCTGGACATGCTCCCAAATCCAAACTAAACTGAGTTCCCAGATGGGATTCACTTCCACCCCCTCCCTGCACAGGGCACCAGGGACCAGGGGCACAGAGAACCAGAGCACAGTGACCAGAGCATTCCAAGTCTGCTCCAGTTTCCACCTTAACCCTTCATTTTAAGGCTGGGGAATGTTGTGGTCCCTAGAAAAGCCAGTCCCTCCTCCTGCCAGAACAGCTCCTGTGGCAAGAGGAGCCACCCAGCCCCTGGGAAACCCTGGACAGATGGGCGGGCTTTGCCTGAGTGGGATGAATCCCAGCTCGGAAGAACAGAGCCAGATGGCACCTCTGTGGCTGCATGTGAGATAATGACACATCCACCCTCAAGAAAAGGAAATAAAAAATAAATAAAATAAATTAAAAAACACTTTTTTGAGCCCTGAAGCTCCTCCCAGCACTTTTCCACCTGGCTAAATCTGTGATTTCCTGACAAGAGGCCCAAAGCATCATGGTCCAGCTCTCAACACACCTCAGCCAGCAGCACCACTCGCTTCCCATCCGGCCAGATGACATGGTCCACTTGGGAACGGACCCGCTCCCAGGTCAGCTCCGGCATCCGCAGGCTGGTCTGGAACAGGAGGAGGAAGAGGCTGCAGTGACAGCAGGAGCAGCAGGCGGGCACGGCCAGAGGTGCCATCACTCACCACATCAATCTCAGTGTTGGAGTGGCCCATGTTGCACACGATGCAGCTGTTCTTCATCCGGTCCAGGTGCTCCCTGGTCACCACGTTCTTGTTCCCTGCAGGCATGGAGGGTACAGCTGATCCCACAGCAGTGGGAACAGGAATCCTCTGGTTTCTCCTTCCCTGAACTCGAGTCAGAGAAGCTCAGCTTGGGGCAACATCAGATGAACTTCCCTGGGACATGAGCCCTTGTGGCTGTGACAGCAGAGAACATGTGGGACAAGTGCTGTCGTGGAATATCCTGAGCTGGAAGGGATCCACAAGGGTCATCAAGTCCAACTCCTGGATCCTGCATAGGACACTCCCAACAATCCCACCCGGTGCCTGAGAACACTGTCCAAACACCCCTTAAGTTCTGGCAGGACTGGGACTGTGACCATTCCCTGGGGTGCCATATCAGTGCCCAAATCTTTCATCTTTGCTCCCATGAATTAACCAGGCTCTAGGAGATCCCAAAATACCCTGAGAACTTGTGGCCAAGATGTTCCTCTGCTCTGGGCCAGGACTGGGGTCAAATAGCAAACCAGGGGGCAAAGCTCCTGGTAGAGCCCACTATTGTGGAAAATTAGGAGCACACAGCAGTGAAATTCCCATTCCCAGCTCCCTTGAGACCCCACTTGGGAATGATGCTCCTCAGCCTGCTCCAACCTTGTCTATCCCTACCTGTGCAGGTGATGACGACATCCACCTGACGGATTACTTCACTCAGCTTCACCACCCGAAATCCATCCATGCTGGCAAAAAAAGGGGAATAGGGACCACGATGAGGAGGAGAACCTTGCTCCTTCTCTGCCCCAAGCCCTGAGGGATCTCAGCAACTCCAAACTGCTCTGGCAGCAGCCCAGGCTCCTCTACCCCTCCAGGGTGCCACGAGGGAGGGCTGTGCAACAGTTGGGATGTCCGACCCACTCTTGGAAATGCTGGATGAGCCAGGAATGTGTGGCATAGAGGCTTGAGCAGCCTCCCCAAACCAGCCAGTGAACACCTTCTGCCTGGTACCCGATCCCTGAAAGCTGCCCGAGCCCTTCCCCATCACACCCAACATGGTGCATGTTCTCCAAAATGAGCCACAGATCCCCCTGGCTTCACTCCAGTCTCTGGCAGGGTTTGGAAGAGCAGATAGACACTCCCATGCAGATAGGAACACCTTACCAGGCTTGAAGAGCACAGATGGGGTCGATCTCCGTGACATACACGATGGCTCCCAGGGCTTTCAGGGCAGCACAGCATCCCTTCCCCACCTGCCCAGGCAAAAGGATCACAGTGAGGCAGGACAGACACACCACTGCTACAGTCCCTGCCCTTAACAGCCCAAGCCCATCCAAGGCTGGAAGATCCTCATCCCAGCCACCTGCCCAATGCCAGGAGCAGCTCAAGATGTACCTGGTGAGCGGCACAACTGCCACAAGCCCAGCTTCTCCTCCAAAGCCACCAGTTTCCCACTGCCAAAGGGCAGAATTAGACAAGATATTGGGAAGGAATTCTCCCCTGTGGGAGTGGTGAGGCCCTGGCACGGGTTGCCCAGAGAAGCTGTGGCTGCCCCATCTGGAAATGCCCATGGCAGGAGCTTTCCCAACCCAACACTCTCACAGCCTGTGCGGCCCCAGAATTGCAGGAGCCTTTCTCCAAGCAGGAATTAAAGACAGCCCAGAGGAGCACACATTGCCCCCTTGCCTTTAAGCTACAGGATTTCAGAGCAGACCTGCACTCCTCAGGGGCAGACCCTCCATCCCATGCTGCCCACATCAGCATAAAGAGCACAGGGTTCCTGCAACAGCATCTCAGACTCGCTCCCTCTCCTCAGTGGAAAATTAAAACAAAGTCCAGCTCTCCACATCACCAACCCACACCAACACCTGGCTCTGCAGCATCAACTCTATTCAGTCCCATTTTGTGATAAGCAAGGTGCTGGACCAAAAACACTTGCACAGAGACCTTCACTTATTACCCAGCTCCAACCTCAGGTCTACTGAACACACCCAGGCAGGGCCAACTGGGACTCCAACTCACATCCAAAGGGGAAACCATTCAGGGTGAACAGGCTGGGAGAGCTAAGGGTGTTCAGCCTGAAGGAGAGCAGGCTACAGCAAGACCTCAGAGCCCCTTCCAGTGCTTAAAGGGGTTCCTGGAGAGCTGAAGAGGGACTTCGGACTAGGGATGGAGTGACAGGACAAGGGGGAACGGCTTCCCACTTCCAGAGGGCAGGGATAGATGAGATAGTGGGAAGGAAACCTTCCCTGTGAGGGTGGTGAGGCACTGGAATGGACTTCTCAGAAAAGCTGTTGCTCCCCATCCCTGGAAGGGTTCAAGGTTGGATGGGGCTTGGATTAACCTGGTCTACTGGAAGGTGTCCCTGTCCACAGAAGGGGGTGGAACTGGATAAGGTTGAAGTTCCCTTCCAACCCAAACATGGATTGGAAATCTGGGATTCTCTGAGTCTCCTGTAGTGAAGAAGTCCAGTAAAGCCTGGGACAGACCCTGGAGACAACCACCAGCACAACTCCTGCCTGGAGAATCAGGCACCAGCCCACAATGCTTGGTGAGAGCCAGCAGAGTCTCTTGGTCAAGCAAAGCTGGGCTCCACTGGTGCCTAAATTAATTAGGGAGCAAATTCCTGCTGGGAAGAGCCTTTGCAGCTCCTGCCAGTCCCTGCACAGTGCCGGAAGATAAACACCCACATGGACATGCACAGATGGAGGGAAGGTGGCAGCTCCCAGCTCCAGCTCTTCCAGGGTAGAATCAGTTACAAGTTCATTATACAATTTCCCTCTGCCAGAGTATTATTCCCAGGGAGAAGCTGCCTGCCCCGCTCAGTGACAGCCAGGCTGGATGCTGAACCTGAGCCAGGGACAGCAGATGGGAGTATCCATAGGTAGTTATAATTCAGGCCAGTGTTCCCAGCAACTGTCTGCTGTGCAGCCCAGTTCATCCGCAGCAAACTGGGAAATGTGATCCTTGATATCCATCCTCCCAGCAGAATCCAGCAAGATTTCCCTGGTTCTCGCTCTCCAGGTTGGATCTACTCTTTAGAGCAAAGGTGAGTGGCCTTTGCACAGGGAATTGCAGGATGCTGAGCTTGGGAGAGGCCAGCACAGCTAACAGAACTCACCTCCCCATAACCACAAACCACCACTTGCTTCCCTCCAAACATCACATCCGTGGTCCTCTTCAGGCTGGGGGACAGAGAGAGACCTGTGTTGGGATCAGTCAAGCCCAAAACCAGGTCAAAGCAGCAGAGCCTGATCTCTGCCTAAGAGCAGCTGGAGCCAAACCCACCCATGTGGAAGTGCCAGTGAGGAAAAGAGCTGGACTCACCCATCCAGGATGGATTCCCGGCAGCAATACAGGTTATCAAACTTCTGCTTGGTGACGGAGTCATTCACATTCATGGCTGGCACACAGAGCTTCCCAGCCTTGGAGAGCTGGTACAGCCTGGGAGAGGGCAGAGGCAGGTCAGAGCAGACAGCAGCAACTCCCTGAGATCTCTGGATCTGCCTTCCCAAAGCTCCCACCTGTGCACGCCAGTCACGCTCTCCTCCACAATCCCTCGGATCTTCTTGAACACGCTGGGGTATTTCTTATAAACCCAATGGGTCAGGTCCCCCCCATCATCCAGGATCTAAAGACAGGCAAGGAAGAATAGGCAGCAGTAAGGCCTCCCACCAGGAAATGCACTGACTGAGGATAGGATGGGGAAAATGATTTGGAAAAGTATCTTCAGGGACTGCTGGAAGGGCTGTTCAGGCAGAGGCCTGGGAACCAGGACTTCCCTTAGGTCCTGGAACTCGGGGTCTCCTCCAAAACACTGAGATTCCTTACCCCTGTGTGAAGCTGCTGCATCCTAACAGCATTTCCTGCCTCTGCTATTGCTCTGCAGCCTGGAAAGGTGACCACAGGCAGCACTAACTAACTAGGCTGAGCTCAGGATGCCACAACATTGATGCCCTGAAAGTAAACGGGAGAGGAGAGGCTGTAGGAGATGTCATGGCCCATGGACACATCACTGGTGACCACAGACCATGCACCAAGGGGGGACAATGTCTTTGACAAGGGCAAGGTCCCCAGCTTTGAGAGGGAGAGGGCAGATGGCATCTGTGCTGAGAGAGGAGCAGCTGGGGCAGCTCCTGCAGGGGCAAACAGGTCCCATTTCTCAGCTCGTGGCAGCTCCACCAGGAGCTGTTCCCTTGCCATGGGGATGTGCCAACTCAGGACAACATCTCCACAGCTCCTGACATTCCCATGGCTGTTCCCAGCTCCTCTCCAGCTGCTGTTCTCCAACAGCCCCCCTTTAATGGGGGTCAGAGTTCAGCAGGCTCCCAGGAACAGCCCCAGGGTGGAAGGGAGGAAGAGGAAGGACTGGAGAAGGCTCCTTACCATGTTGGCCTGCCAGCCATCCACGTTAACACAGCGGTCAATGCACCACCAGAAATCATCCTCTGACTCCCCTTTCCAGGCAAACACGGCAACACCTGAAACAACAGCAGCATCCTTGGAGTTTGCTGGGCCTGCCAGAGCTGTCTCCTGCTCGGCCAACTCCAGAAACATATGGACACATGAGCCAAGGGGCCATGCACAGATCACATCACAGCCCACACCAGGGTCAGACCTGTCCATCCCTCCCAATAGATGATATTCCCCAAAAATATTAATTCCCTAAAACAGAAATAGAAAATTTAAAAAAACAAACAAAGAAAAAATAATACATCAATAATAAGAAAACAATACTACTAACAATGAACAGTATAAAATTAAATAGAATTAAGATATGGTCCAATATAAAATTAAAATAAATTTTATGTGTATATAATTTTTTATTTATTTCTATTTTATATCTATTTTATTTATATTCTATATAAAATATATCTATAAGCATTTTATAAATATCTATACATGTATTCATACGTTTACATTGTATATTTTATGTCAATGTACATATACTTATATATACCTAGTATAAAATATTTTTAAATATAAATTACAATTTTATAATATAAAAATTCTATTATTATAGATTATATTAAATATTTTTTTAAATCTATAAATATGGAATAAAACATATATAAATATAAAACGAAATATATACAAATAAGATATGAAGTTCCCTGGAGGGTTTCTTTGGGCTGTGGCTGGGGGGGCTCTGGCCTGGCTGCACTCACCAGCCTCTGCCAAGGCCGCGGCCACTTCGTTCTGGGTGGAGTAGATGTTGCAGGCAGACCAACGGCACTGCGCCCCCAGGGCACACAGAGTCTCGATCAGCACCTGGGGACAGCGAGGGGGGGCTGAGTCAGGGGTGTCCGGGGGGTCAGGGGTAACCGGGGGGGGTCGGGGATAACCCAGGGAGGTCAGCGGTGGGGTCAGGGGTGGGGTCAGGGGTCAGCATTACACGGGGGGGGATCAGGGGTGCCCCGGGGGGGATCAGGGGTGCCCCTGGCATGAGGGCAGGCCTCAGGCAGCAGTGATGGGCACAGGGACCAAACGCTGCCCTAGGGAAATGCCACAAGCACAACCTTTCCAAAATGCTTCCAGACTCTAGTGAATGTGCCTTCTCCCATTCCAAAGAGATAAAGAACTTTATTCTGAAGGGAAAAGCTGATGCCCCACCCCAGGCCCCCCAAATAAGCAAGCACTCACTGCAGTCTGTGCTGTGATGTGGGTACAGCCCACGATTTTAGCTCCAGCCAAAGGCTTCTCCCCCTGGGCTCGTTTCCTGAGCGAAATCAGAGCAGACATGTCTGCAAAACAAAGAGAAGTTTTAATGCTGGTTCAGTCCACAGGGGCTCCTTTCCTTTCAGGGATTCCCAGGATACCTCCAGCCCCAAAATTTCTTCTGTAAGCTGTTACACAGGCAGGGAGAACACTCCTCATCCCTGGCCTGGCAGGTCTGTTCAAAACAGGACCAAAACATCAGTGTCATTTGTCACTTGACCAAGGGACAAGGAGAGATGCAAGGAGAGGTCTGGGACTGGCACTGCCTGGGGCAGGCACCTAAGGACAGTCACCAGCCCTGTGGCAGCAGGGGAAGCATCTGAACTTGAAAACAGAGCTGCCACATCTCAGAAGAGCTGCTCTAAATGTGCCTGGATTATCTTCCCCTGCTAAAAGGAGAGTTACCCAATCACCCCACTGGAAATGGGAATTCAGCTTCCTACACCCCCAAAGGAAGGGGTTGGGATTTTAAGCTTTCATGCCTCTGAAGGTGTTACAAAAATCTTTGTCCATCCAAAGCCAACAAAACATGAAACCCTGCAAGAACTCTGCTCATGCTAGAAAAGGGATGGGACACAGCACCAATGTTTGTGGGGACATCTAGCTCTTCCCCAACTGATTTGGGGGGGAAAACAGAATATCCAAGGCTGCAGCAGGAGTGGGAATTGCCCCATCTCAGCTCCTAGTCTCCAGAACCTGCCCCAAGCCCCAGAAGCCTCACACTCCACTTTGTACCTTGCTCAGCGATCTCAATCTCCCGGCGCCCAAACTCTGCCTGTTTGATGTTCTTCACACAGAAATTGCTGCTGCCCTTGGAGTTGGTTTGCTGTTTCTCTCGGGGGGACACCTCATCATCAGAGCTGTCCGTGTAAGAGGCAGCTAAACCAAAAGAGGAATAAGTGTTATGCCAGGCCTTACAAATCCAGGAACTTCCTACCCTTCAGGTTTCTGCTCTGTTTCCCTTCCCAGCTTTCACTCATGGCTCAAACTACCAATCTCCTAAGGAAAGGCAACGCCCTGAAGGAATTTTGCACTCTTCTTCTCTAAAACAACCCAGAGCTAACAGGATTATCAACTGGAAATCAACGCCTGAGCTTCGGGAATGCCTGGAATCATTCCCTCAGCATCCAAGTACAAACAGCAGCACAAATCCTGCCACAGGGTGTGAGCAGCACATTCACTGCAGCACTCATGCTGGGTTTGGGAAAGGAACAAGTGAGGACAAGGACCTGGCACCTACCGGAGCTGTAGCTGTCGGTGGAAGACTGGGAGATGGAGCGGGACAGGGACCGACGGCCAGTCTTGGTCGGGAATTTGGTGAACTCCTGCATGTCATCTGCAAATTGGATTTGCTGGGAGCAAAGGAAAGAAGTGCTAAATCAGAAGGTGTTCCTTAGGGCATGACACCTCCCCAAGCTACAGGGACCCACGGATCACCAAATACAAGGCTACAGATGCCAAAAATTAAATCCCTTTCTCTGCCTGAACTGCCAGCAGGTTTTTGTCACCTTGCAGATTTGACAACACCTGAAGACAAAAAGAGCACCCTGAAACATCCCCTTTAACCCATTCTCAGCTCCCTAAGGCTCCTTCAGGAATTACAGTCTTTGTACAACCCACATCCCATGTGGAGGCAGAGCCCCTGCTCCCACAACCCCTGCCCCAACCTATCCCCACAGATTTCTGCCCAAAAATGCAGCAGCAAGAAAGCTGGGGTGTTCCCAACAGATCCCTGGTGCTTCCAGGCTCTTCCCCAGGAGCAGAGCATCCCACAGGTTAAAAACATCACACATCCTTCCAAAACTGACACTAAAAGCACAGGAAAAAACCTCGGCAAGAGAGAACATTTCAACAAAAAGAAGTTGACATTGCATTGGCTTTCAGCCTCCTCTGCAGGACAAGATGTTTCCATTGGAAGAGAACCCCCAAAACAGCCACCTCTCTCAGCCAGAGGCAACTCAAGGCTCCAGCACCTTCCACCAGATCATCAAATATAACTGTGTTGGGCCAAAAAGAGAGGAAAAATAACCCAAAACTGCTCGCCCCAAGTGAGCAGCCAGCAAAGGGCCTTATTGCTGCTCCTGCCAGGGGAAAGGCAATGGTAGGAGATAATGGGAATTAAGGAAAGCACCAGGAAATCCAGCCTGCAGCCCCCTCCCTGCTGCCATGTGGGAGACCCTGACAAAGAACCCCAGCACGGCCCCTTCGCTCAGCTCACATCGCTGCAGGATTTAATTTTGCCATTTAACAGGGATGAGCTGTCATGGCAGGGAGTGGGATTAACAAAGCATCCCCAAGACCCAGGAGACCTCGAGAGGAGCCCTGGAGAAATCAAGATGATGGAAAGAGACAGCACAGAGCAGTCTCAAGGAGGGGTTTTCTGTGCCACAGCCATCCCCAAAGCTCCCTGAAAGCTTTGATGCAGGAAACAGCCTTCAGAGGGGAGAAGAATGAAGCTATTTAGTTGAAATGATCCATTCCAGAAAGGAGGAATCTGCACAGTGGCTGCAGCACCAGTACAGCTTTTTGGACTGGAAAAAGCAGCCACAATTCTACAGAATCCCAGCAGATGGGCTAAAAACACCAAAGTATTCCACTTGGGAAGGGACAAGGGGCATGAAATCCATGGCTCACTCCAAGGGAGGGCAGGAAGGATGATGTGGGACTCCAGCATCCCTTCCAGGAACTGACTGGCACAGATTAGATCCACCACCACACCCAGCCAAGCATCCCAGGCATTCCTGTGGGTGCTGCTGCAGCAAGGTTTCCAGCCAGCTCCTTCATCCTGGACACATCACAGCCCAGTATGTGCTTCTCCTACCAGACTTCCCAGCAGACTCCAGCTGGATTCTGATGCAAACTACTTTAGCTTGTATTAGTGGAAGGAATGGGAATAATAAACGGAGACAGTAGGTTTGGTTTTGCAATTGTTTGAGGTCATTTGGTGCAGAGGGAGGATTCAGAGGGCACCACAACCTCCATCCCCACGGGAGAGCAGAGGGAGGATGTGGAGGAGACCACAACCCTCATCCCCATAGGAAATCAGAGGGAGGACCTGGAGGGCATTGAAACCTCCATCCCCATGGGAGAGCAGAGGGAGAATCCAGAGGCCACCACAACCCACATCCCCACAGGAAAGTTGGTTCCAGGGACAAGAGGGGCAGTAGCACTTCCAGGCAGGTACCAACATTGTGCTCAGGGCATGTAGCAGGAGTTGGCAGGTATCCCAACAAGGAATGACATTGCTGGAATTTGTTCAAGGTCTATTGCTTGGATCAATCTTCCCCACACAGCCTGGGATAGGCTTGTGCTACCTCCATGCCAGAGTATTGTACATGGGCACTTCAAGGAGGAAAAAGTATCAGCGATTTCAGGATACAAGATTTCCATGCCTTCACATCAAGCTCTTCCTCTGGCAGCTCATCAAACCAGAGGGTATAAAAACATTCCCCATAAAACAGCTGCTGGCATTAAAACAGCTTAAAGTGTTAGCTGAGGAATTTTCTGTATCTCAGGGAAAGGCTTCCAGGGAAGAGGTGACCCAGGAGGGAAAAAAACCCATAAAGCACAGTGCTCCAGCCAGGGTGCAGGTCTGTCCTGGCTTGCAGGCTCCAGGATCTGTGAGTTCCCAGACAGGGAAATTCCCTTCAGGGAAACGTGCTGCCTGGATGGTGTCACGGAGCAAAGCTCCTTTGGGATGCAGTGGAAAATAGAGGATGGGATGGAGGGATGCTGCACTCCCCAGTCCCACAACACCCCACACCACAATCCACCTCCCCTTCAGGGCTCCAGCTGTGAGTGCTGAGCCAGCTCTGAGGCACAACCTCACTCTGCAAGAGAAACAGCAGGTTTAGAAACATGGGAATGAGGGGATTGAATCCAAGGGGAGAGAAAAAGCTAAACAAACCAAGTGCTGAATTACCCCCAGTAATCCCTGCCGTGGCTTTACCAGGGCTCAGCTGAACTCCCCAGCTTAGCAAAATCTGCCCTGGCTAAAATTATCATCAAACACCACGAACAGCACCCAAATCCAACAAACCATCCGAACATCCAACCCCTCTGAGCCCGGGAAATTACCGCTGAGTCCGGCAGGGCGAGGCGGGAGCGCAGGGAGGTCGGGCAGTGGAGCAGAGGTGCGTGACCAGAGCCCTCCACGTGCCGGGCGCTCGAGCTGCATTAAGGAGACAGAGAAAATCTCCTAATCCCTCTGCCTGTCATGGGAATTGGACTGAACAGCATTCCCAGCCAGGGGCTGCGGGTCAGGGATTGGGGCAGTCCAGGAGCACAGTCACGAATCTCATCCCAAACTTCATCCTGCTGGAAGCGGCTTTTCCAGCCGGGTGGAGCACAAGGGTTTAAGAGCAAGGAAAATATTTTTTCATCCCAGAAATTCGTGGTCGAGGAGGGAAAACAAGACAGCACCCATTTCCCTGCACAGGAATGAAGCCAGGGGTTTTCAGCATTACTGCCCTGGAAAAGGAGGAGATGGGTTGGAGACCTAAGGGGCCAGATGAGCAGCTCCTCACTTGGAACAGCAGGATTTTGGGATACGTTCTGCAAGAAAACAGCAGGATCCACCATCTCTTGCCAAGTTCTTCCACAGCATTGCGGGGCACTGCCTGCTCCCAGTCACACCAGCCAAACCAGGAGGACATTTTCTCCCTTTGGGAAATCCACTGCCACTGTGCCCATTCCCAGGCAGATGTGACATTTCCCAACGACAGCAGCTCATGCTCAGCTCAAACCACCCCTTCCAGGGTGAGCAGGTTCCTGGAGCTGAGGGAGCACTGTCCATCCCATTTGGCCACACTGCCCTGAGCATCCCAAACCACCAGAAAGCTGGAAGACCAGCCTGAACAAGCTTCTCTCTAGGTTATAAGGATAAATCCAGTGAGAACACTGGTGGGGCAGCATTAAACCCAGCAGTTCACAAGTGTCCCCGGCACACACAGCCTCATTTGTTTAATTATTACGACACAGGGAGGCCAAACAGCTTGCAGGTCTGGATTGGTACCATCTCACCAAACTGGCAGCTCATGACTGCAGGGTGTGCCATCCTCCATGGCTGATTCCAAGTACTCTCCCAGTGGTCAGCCAGGAAAGCAGTTTTTAGAGCTGACAGAGTAAGAAAATTCTACTCCCTGACTCCTGGAAGAGGGAGTTATAGATGCAGCTGGATTTACCCCAGGCAAGATGAGCCAGGCATGTCCCTCTCACACAGGACAATCCCACTTTTCATTTTAACATTTCTTCCATTCCCAGAACAGCTCCAGAGAGGACGTTTAAGCTGCTTTGTTGTGCTACACATCCCTGATTACAAGCCATGCAGCAGTGGGGGAGAGTGGGAGCAGGTTGTGGAAGGAACAGAGATTTTGGAAAGCATCCACCAACTCACAGCTGACATGGCTCGTCAATGCACAGGCTCCACAGGGGAAAGGACATGGGCTGGGAAGCAGCTCCAGGCTCTATTCCTAGCACCCCCAGGTTTGCTTCAGCAATCCTTTCTTTATTACTATTATTTATTGTTAGGGACAACATGAGCACATACACAGCCATGGGAAAAGTGTCCTCACAGCCACTTCTGTCCTGGATAAGTGGAGGGGGGACAGGAGCAGGCTCCACAAGTCACTCAAGATAAGCAGGAAGCAATGAACCACCTAAAACCCTCCAGACTTCTGAGTCTGACATCCGTGGATGTGAGGACACAGCACAGTTGCCCAGGGAGGAATAGCAAAATGGGAACAGAGCACGTTCCCATAGCCACACAATTACCTCTAAAGCAGAAGAGTCTCTGCAACCCACTTCTGTCCTCCCAGGAGAAAGCCTGGAAGGATCCAGAGTCCTGGGACCTTTCCTTTGGCTGCAGAAAACCAGCAGCAGGGATCAGGACTATTCAGTGCAGCCAGTTCTCCTTATTTAATATGTTCTCCCAAACAAAAACTCCCTGGCAGAGGCTAGGAGGGCACTGCTGGATGCCCATGCTGTCCAGACCGTCCTGACATGACCTGTTCTTTTAAGTTCATCATTTCTTTGTCATTCCTGGAAATTCAGCCCGACAAGGAATGTTTTAAAGCTCAAGTGAGCATCCTCCTCCTTACCAGCCCTGCTCCCACATGAGACGGGAGTAGCAGCTCGGAGCAGGGCTGGGTTTTGCCCACCTGGAGATGGGCACATTCAGGTTTCAGTCTCCAAGGATTCCTTATCTGCAAAAGGACAGCTGCTGGTTCTTCCTGGGGAGGAGCAGGGTTGGGCATTTCTAAAGAACAAGTTGTTTTAATCCCCTGATTTGCAGAAGCGACTCTGCAGCATCCAGGGAGGGCAGAGGCATCCCAGGGAATGAGGCCCTTCAACCTCCTCAGCACAGAGAAAAAAAGTCAGATGATCAGTGTTCTCCTTCATTCCAGGTCAAAAAGAAGAGAGGAGCAGCTTTGCTTGAGCCACCTCCTCAGGGAGGGGACAGAACTCTACCATGGTGTTTTCACAGGCACCCAGATCCTGCAGGGGACCCTGAGCTTCCTGACCGAGAGAAAAGAGCTATTGCCATGTTTGCTTCCCTGAGGGCATCCCAAACCCGCCAGCTGCAGGTTCCCAATGGTCCCAGTGTGTGTCCCCTGTGCTGGCCCCTGGAGCTGGCCCCATTCCCACTGCAGCCATGCCAGGACACCGGGTTTGTTTAGAGGACTTGGCTGCCCTGTCCTCAGACCCCCTCTGCTCTGCTTCCAGGCTGGAAGAGCCAGCCCCTGCTCCCACAAGACAGTGTCTAGACATGAGGCTGGAAACAGGGGACACACAGGGGGACACAGCTCCTGCTCCACAATCCAACAGGACACGGATTTTTGGGGTGGGAATCAGCAAGGTAGACAGGGATGGTTTTAGGGTTTTTTTCATGTGAGGTTATCCAGCCTGGAAAGGTATTTCTGGATCACAGGATTCCTCAAGGATGGAAGGAAAGGAAAACGAGATATTCAGAGAAGAGGGATGGGGGATCAGGACCAGCAGGACTCCCACCCTGATGACTCACCATCCTCATCCCCAAACCACTGGGCAGGGGAGGGTTTGGAGGCAGATTTGGCTCTGTGACTCAAACCATCCCATTTTCCCCCCTCCAATCCCTGGTCATGCGTGCCAGTGCAAACTTGGATAGCAAAGGGCTGCACAAATTCACATGAGGCTATGGCCAAGCCAGTGGAAGAACCACCAGATTCCCAGTTCAAATCCTCCCAGCAGCAAATGAACCCCCAGCCAGAGCCCATGGCCAGGTGAAGGTGGGGGATTTTCCCCAGCAATGCCCACTGCCTCACCCCACCATTCCACAGGGATGCTGGAAGAGCAGGAGAGCTGCTCAGCAAGCATCTCCTGGTCCTCCACAGCCTGAGCGCCAAGGGCTCTGTGAGAGATGGAAGTGGAAGAACCCTCAGGAAAAAGGACCTGCTTCTGCTCCACGTGTGGCCTTTGCAAGAGGAGAACTTTCTCCTGGCATTTCCCCCAACTTTTAGAAGAAACCCCAAGTGCTCCATTCAGACATTGCAGCTGGAAGAGCTTCCCAAGGGTGCTGCTCTGTCAATGCAAGCACAGCCATGTGGAATTTGGTGCTCCTGGATCTCTACCTCTCACTCCCAGAGGGTTCACAGGGCAGACTGCCCTCCCTAGAAGCACAGACCTGCCTGGCACTGTCCCCACCAACTCCCCAAGCAGGAATCCCAGCCAAATCTCCACCTGGAAACCTTTACACTGCTCACAGTGAAGAAATAAAAGGGCACTGAGGTTCTGGCAAAACAAACCAGCCAAGCCCTGATCCCAGCCTCCATCCTTCACTGCCAGGGAAAGGCTGGTTGGGTAAAGCACTGAGGAAAAAAAAAAAACAAAAAACAAAAAACAAGCAAGTTTCCATGAGTCCAATCGGAAAACTAAGGACTTTCACATGAATCCCAAAACTCAGCAGAAAAAAAAAAGAAAAGAAAAAAAGAAAAAACCCACCAGGAAAGAAAGAGACCCATTCCAAAGGTTAGTAGGCTGGAAATCACCACAAGATTTCAGTCATGATGGGAATCACTGTAAATGCCAGTTAAAGGAAAAATAAACAGAAGGAAGAGGGATTCAATAAAAGAAATGTGATTTTGAGTGTTAAATAGTAACTGGGGATAAATCTGCCTCATAAACACCTGGAGGTCAAAGGTGTGCTCCAGCAGGAGCAGAGGGAAAGCTCCCCACCAGCAGATAAGGAGGCATCTAATCCTTGGACTGCAGGAATTGAGGCAAAGGCTTGGGCCCAGCTTTAATGGAGCAGGCTATCTCCTGAAACAGAGGGATATCTCCTTCCTGGAAGGAACAGCAAAAGTCCAATGTCTGGGATCCCTAAGGGCAGTGAATTCTGGTCATGTCTCCCAGGTTAACCCCATAATCCCCATGAATGGGCAAACAGCAGCTGCTCTAAAGCCATCCTGGATTTCTCACCTCTGGATTTACCCCCAGTGCCCACCTAGCCTATGGCACAGCACATGTTTGGGCAGTAGGAAAATTAATATTAATTGGAGTTACCACACTGGAAGAACTGCAGTGGCAAGACAAGGTCATGTCCTTGCAAGGACAAGGGGATGGCTTCCTAGTGCCAGAGGGCAGGAGAAAATGAGATATTGGGAAGGAATCCTTCCCTGTGAGGCCCTGGCACAGGTTGTCCAGAGCAGCTCTAGCTGCCCCATCCCTGGGAGTGTCCAAGGCCAGGCTGGACAGGGTTTGGGAGTCATGGAAGAGGGAGGAACTGGGTGAGCTTTAAGGATCCTTCCAATCCAAACCATTCCCCTATTCCATGACTATGGTTAAATCACTTCCAGCAGCTTATGGGGCAATCTGAGGACTTCTGGCCTCCAACAGGCCAGTTGGCAGAGCTGGGAGCCCATGGAAATGTGTTTGTGTGTCAGAGCTGAGAGGGAATCAGCTTTAATTAGCATCAATTTTAAAACTAATTAGAAAATGCCTCTCCAAGCACAGTTGTAAGAGACCAAGGGAACACTTGGAAGCACTGTCAAATGGCTCGTTCAGCAACACCTTGTGATCTGAAGGGAAGGTTTGCCACAAAAAAAACAAAACCAGATTGAGAAGCCCAAACTTCTGCCCCATAATGCTAAAGCAGCCCCCGTGTTTTGGGGAGGAATCACTCCCCCTGGCACTCCGGGAGCTCCACCTGCCTCCTCTTCTCCCCCCAAACTGCCTTGGAGAATTTCAGCCTTACAAGACTTCTACTGGTCTTTCAAAAAACCAGAACAGCAAATCCCAATCAGGAGAGGCTCCATCTCCTCTCAGGTACCCTTAGCTGATCCTCCATCCCTGTGTCACGGCTTTAAGAGAAAACACCCTGCAGGATCAGCATGGAAACAGGAGCAGCCTGTTCTGGAAAACTGGAAATGCATCCTCCCCCTACCCTGACCCCCAAAGCCTCTCACAGTGGCATTCCCACTCCTCATTTTCCAAAAGACTATCTTCAGCCCTGGAAATTACTTGGATTTTGATGCACCTGGTGAGACGCAAAACAGGAGAAACCTCAGGCTTCAGCATGGGCTTTTCCCTGCTCAGGAGTCTGAGAAATCACCTCCAGGATCAACATCAGACAAACACCACCCTGCTGGATAGTGACTCATGTCAGAGCAAAGCCAACCTTTTCCTGCAAGCAGGGCTGATTCCATGAAGCCCCTTTCTTTTAAAGGAGGCAGGAGGGATGAAAGTGATTTCCACATGGAGATGGCAAGCTCACAGAATATTTGGAGAAGGCGTTAGTCAATGTAGGAGACACTGTGCTGCCTGCAAGATGCTGACAGCTCCAAGGTCAACAGGGATCAGCCAGATGTTCTCCCTCCAAAACATGCCCAGATTGGATGCAAAACTCTCCCCATGGAGCAAGAATGTGTGAAATCTGGGGCTCCCTGTTGGGAGGCAAAAGGAGAAGAGGCAGAAAACAGCAGACACAGGCTGAACCTCACCCTCATCTGGAAGGACGACACCAAAACATGAATTCCAGGAAGGCAAAGCCCCAAGGACCCTCCTTTTCCAGGCTGTCCACTTCTCACTGCAAAAGGCCAGAAGGAGTGATCCCCTCCACCCACACCACATAGATAAACCAGGCTCCAGCAGCCCCCACCCAAATCCTGGCTCCTAAATGCAGGCAGCTCCTCAGCCAGGCAGGAACAGGTGCTGCCAGCCAGCTCCAGGTCTGTGGGGGCAGCCAAGGGGAAGCTGCACCCAACTCTGAGGGCTGCAGGAGCCTCACCCGAATTACAATGGAGCCTGTTCAAGGAGCTGGAACATCATGTCCTCGGCCACCTCAGTCCTTTGGCTGTCACCAACCTGAAGTAAACAGATTCTGCAGCAGCAATAAGCTCGTTACCAAGGCCACCGTATTGATCCCAAAGTGTAATTAAAATTCACAGTTCAAGCAGCCCAACTCAACAGGGCAATGGGGGCAGCTCCGAAAGGCAGGACTGGCCTCAGATTCCACATCCTGCTTTCTCAGAGGCACAGAACTCTCGGGGGGAGATCAGCTGCCAAAAAAACAGCCCGAATTCCTCTCTGTGAGAATGGGGAGGACCTGGCACAGGGGGCTCAGAGAAGCTGTGGCTGCCCCATCCTTGGGAGTGTCAAAGGCCAGGTTGGACACGGCTTGGAGCAACCTGGGACAGTGAGAGGGGTCCCTGCCCACAGCAGGGGGGTGGAACTGAGTCATCTTTAAGGTCCCTTCCAACCAAATCGTATCCAAACTACAGCAGCTTCCTCTTTGGGCCTTTGGCCATCAACCAAGATGTCCCAGAGCCCCCATTCCCAAGGGTTAACCGTGCCAGAGAAGCCTGCAGGGATGATGTAGGCAGAGAAGGATGGTGCAGAGTGGATTCCAGCACTGCTCAGGGTGCCCAAGTTCCTGGAATTATCCAATTCCCAGGGAAGGAGCTCTACACAACCTTCTGGGGTAGCACCATGATGCTCCTTCTTGGTGGGGCTCCCTGACCCTTCTGCCAGCCCCTTACAGGTCCAGCCCCTGGTTTCACATTGTCTCACTCTGGGAGAAGTTCTGGCACAAAGTCCTTCGCACTGCGGGCCCTCGGGGCCACCAGCAGGTCTCAGGACAGTCACCTGGAACGTCACCACCGTGTGCTGAGTGAAGGTGAGCCAGAGGCCCCAGATAAGCAGCTCTGATCAAAGGGCTCAGCAGGAAACGTAACGAGCCCTCTGCAAATGTGACCGTCACCCTCAGGAAACTCCTGGTGATAAAAACACAGCCAGGCACAAGCAAATCCCTCAGGCTGAGTGCTGAAGTCCCACATCTTTCCTGCTCCAAAATCTGGGATGAGGCACTTACCAACTCAGGAGCACCACAGACAGGATCTTCATTTGCAAAGGATTAACTCCAACCTGACCTTGAAAACCTGATTTCCAGAGCAAAATACCCCAGCCTCAACATCTAGCAGGGAGCACAGGAACCCACTCCAACATTTGCACAGGCTGGAAAGCACAGAGAAAACTGTTCCCAAGGAAAGTATTGTGGTAGGCCAGTTCCCAGCAGAAGATAACCTGGCATCTCGGGGAAGGTCAACACAAAACACTGTGCTCCTGCCTCCAGCACTCTTACCACACATCAGACCTGGCTGCTCACATGGGAAGGGGGCTCCCAGGATGGGTGGTCTCCACCCCCCAACCATCAAAAGATGACAAGAGATGCTCCTGAAGACTGGGAAGAACAAATATCCAATTCTCCTCTCATCTCCAAAGGACTGACATAAGAGTGGAAACCCAGCCTCCTGCAGGGATGCAAGAGAAAAAGGAGGAAGCAAAAGCCACAGGCACATCATTTTGAAGATGGTTTGTGCCCATCAAACCCCCAAAATCTCCTTTCTTCCCCCTCTCTGGTTCAACAATTCACTTAAGTGTCTTCTGGACTTGCCCAGTGCCAGGGCACCAGGACAAGCCTCCCCTCTGGACATCAGAAACACCAAAACAATGGGAAGGTCCCAAGAACAACTCAGAAAAAAATTAGGATTCTATTGTTTAATACAGAACCAGGAGTGACTTGGCTGCCCCTAGCCCTGGTAATTCATCTCCACTCCAAACACCCCTGCGCTTTTTTTTCCCACTTATTAGGGTTTTCCTGCACCCCAGGGAAGGCCAGACTCATTTCAGGACATCCATACAGAGGACGATGAGCTGTTCAACTCATCACAAGCACCTCATTATGAGAAGGAAAAACTGCTGTGACAGAGCAAGGAACCAAAGAAATGAGGATCTGGGCAAAGGAATGAGGAGAGCAAGGTGCACAGTGCCTGCAGAACAGCAGGACAGGAGGTGGTAGCCATGGCCCCAGACAGGCTCACAAAGACACAGAGGATTTATGAGCAGCGACTCTAAGGAATTAAATTAAAGGGACAGGAAAAACGAATGGCTACAGGAGTTCTATCAGGAAAACAAGGGCAGTCTCATCCCCCTAACAGCCCAAAGGGGAAGGTAGTTTATTATCACCGGAGCTGCAGGGACTGGGATAAGTCACGACAGAGCAAAGTGGGGCAGGAACAGATCTTTGGGAATGGGCTGTGCAGGACAGGGATGCAGCTGGCTGCAGCAAGGTCAGCGATCTGAAGGCCACTGCAGACAGCAACAGTGGGAACAATGCTCTGGAGAGGACACCCATCCCTCCCCAGGGCCAGCAGCTCCCCACAGGCTCCATCCCCCTCTCCCCAGCATTTCCCTGCTCCATCTCTGCCACCCCCACAGCAGCCAGCACCCGGCTCGCTGCCACTGCAAAGCTGCAGCGCTGTGCATTAGCATTCCCTGCCACAGCCTGCGCGGGATCCCGCCGGAGCCGCCAGCCGCAGGGGCACAGCACCCCCCCAACGCACCCACAGCGGCCCCACGGGCACCGAGCCAGCACCCAACTCACCTCCCCAGAACCAAACCAGGGGCTTCAGCCCATCTCAGAGCCCAGGAATGCTGCAGGACAGAGATCTGTCCGCAGTGTCCATCTGTTTGCCAGCACCCAGGTGTGGAGGAGCCCAGCAGACAGTGATGCCAGCGGGACAAGGACACAGCAGGGTGAGGTGACAGCACGTGCCAAGCCCCCTGCCCTGCCGCAAGCACGGTGCCACTCACCGTGTCCTTCCCACTCCAGGGCACCCCCAGCTTGGCTCTGCTGGGAGTTGAAGGCTCCGCCGACCGGCTGACGTGGATTGGGAAAGCAACTGCTGCCAAGGGCACCTGCAGTCTCCTGAGAGGCAGGAGAGCAGATGCCCAGACACAGCAGTGATGGCACACAAGGATCTGGAGGAGCACAACCTGCCCTTGAGCTCTGCCATCATCATCTCCACATCCATGTTCACTAAAACTGGATAAGCCATCAGCCTCAGCATTCCCAGTCTTCCCCAGCAACACCACAGCAGTGGCTGGAGAAGGTGCAAAATTTGGCATCGCTCACCTCTGCCTGCAAACCACTCCTGGCCAAAGAACCACCTCACTCAGACCAAACTGGGGTCATTATGCTGACAAACAAATCCCCACGAACTGCAGTGAAAAGGGAGCTCTGGCAGAGCCAGGAAATCCCAACTCTTGGGGAAAAACGTCCCCATTCCTCCTTTCACCTCCACTGAGTCAGCTCCTACTTCAGCCTGGAGATGATTGCATTTAATCTCTTAATCTCTTGCCTCCTCTTGTTTCACTTTTTCACCTTAAACAAGTCCCTGACAAGAGGAAACAGCAACGCCAGGGGCTGACTCCCAGCTCCAGGTGAATCCAACCAGGAGACACCAATTTCTCCGCAGCACCCATGGGTCCAACGTGCTTCCTGTTGCATCCAAGATGCTCCTGCAGGTCCTGGGCTGGGTGCTGGTGGGCCCACGCTGGCACTTTTCCCCAAGCTCCAGCACACATTAAGGCTCCTCTGAAAAGCCATTCACACAGAGAGATGGAGCCTGCACTGAGCTTGGCCACGTTCCCACCCTCCCCATCTCCAAACGCCTCACGCAAACTGCAACAGCAAAGTTCAAGGAGCCCAAAAACCCAGGAGGGACGTGCTTCAGCAGCACAGCACAACCTTGTCCTCCATGCTGGTAAATCACCTCCCTCCACCATCACTGCTGGCCTCTAACCATGCCAGGAGCTCCAGGGCAGCTGGCACAAAAGTCACTTCAATTTGCAGGGAATCAGAAGGGCGTTTTAATGGTTTAATTGCAATCCTGTTCTGAGGAATCAGAGCTAGGGGCACTCAACAGCTTATCTCAGGAGAGCAATTCTCCCTTGCTTGGTCTTTCATCCTCCTGCCAAGGCCTCTGCCATTCCCCAGCACTATTTGCAGGAACTAGCCAGGCAAGGAAAACAGGAGCCCGGAGCAATTTGTTCCCTGAGCTCAGCTCAGCACGCTCCCCATCTCTGATGTTATCAGCCTCAAATGTCGTGTGTCGCTCTGGGCACCTTCAATATCCTCATCCAGCCAGGAAAAGCTGCAGCAGCCACTGAGTCCAACCAAAGCTCCTCATGCTGCACAACCAGCCGTGCCTACAGCAAAAAATTCTGGGGATACAACACCTCATCCCCCTGAGAGGCTCTGAGGATGCTCAACGGATTCCTTTTTACCACAGCTATTTTGGTTCCATGGGATGCTCCAGGATCAGCAGTCTGCTGTCCCCTTGCAGCAGTCGTGCTGTTTGCTCTGACAGAGATGATGGTTATGAAAAGGTAAAAAACAATCCCTGAGTTGGAGCTGTGCTAAGCCACTGCTGGAAGAGGCAGATCCCAGCCCCACATTCCTCTGCTCCTTCCTCCAGGCTATGTCCACAGCCCAGAAAAACAGGGCCTAGTGTCCAACCCCTGCTCCCTGGGAGAGATTTGCCTCAAATCCAGCTGACCTTCCCCAAGAATCAGGCGTTCCCCAATCCCACCCGTGGTCAGAGCAGGCAGGAGAGATTCCCCTAGAGAATGAGGATGTTCCCATTCTCTGTGACTGCCCTGCCTTTGCATCCACGGCTTCCAGGCGGCTGCAGCCCCGAGGGGAACACAATGTTCAGCTGCACAGATCTGTGCAGTGCTTGGAACATGGATCTGCCTCCCTGACAGGATTGAAACTTCAGCACTGAGCCCGGAGCACAGGGCCAGTTCCCCAGGTCACTGGAGACCAGTGCTTGCCCACCCTCAGTGCCATCTGAGCACCCCACAGGGTTGTGGGAGCAGCACTGGGAGATCTCTGAGCTCCTGTGAGGCCTTCACAGATGGAGGGCTACTGAGGTGACTCGGCAGCCTCTTCCTGAGCCCAAATGTGCTCCAACCCACACCTCCAATAGAACCCCTGCCCCCAAAAAACTCAACACTAAAGTCTCTCAGCCACCCTTCTCAGTGACCCACAACTCAGTTCCAGGCTGCTGCTTCCCATATAACAAGTGGCCCCTGCTTTGTCTCCATCACAGCGCCCTGTCACCCCACAGCCCCACACAGGGGCCCCACCCTGCCTGTCCCACTTCACCCCTATGCCACAGCCGAGACCCCTGCTCTGGCCCCCAGAGCTGGACCTGGCCTGGCTCCAGCCCCCCGGCATCCCAGACCAACCTGCCCTGCAGTACCAGGGCTGCCAGGGATGTACCCCAGTGCAGACACCTCTTTCCCCAGTACCCGAGCCCTCCGCTCCCACCCCAAACTGGGCCAGCAGCCCCCTGGCTCATACCCGCCACTCCCAGACTGGACCAGCCCGCTGGCCGGTACCGTCACTGAATGGGGACA
Source organism: Certhia americana (assembly GCA_018697195.1). Taxonomy (NCBI): domain Eukaryota; kingdom Metazoa; phylum Chordata; class Aves; order Passeriformes; family Certhiidae; genus Certhia; species Certhia americana. The sequence goes on from JAGMWU010000028.1 coordinate 5,472,127, forward strand.
AGCCCCGCTCCCCAGTTAGGGCCAAACTGGATCAGTTCCATCCTTCCCAGCACAACCCCCCCAACCTGTGGGACTGCTCCTCCCAGAGCCAGGTCACAACCGAGAGCTGTTCCCCGCCCCGAACCGGAGCCCGAACATCTGCCACCCCAAGCGGGGCCGGTCGGCCGGGCCAGGGGCTCCTCCCGCCGCAGACCGGGGACTCTGAGCCCCGCAGGCGGGAGCCGCTCCCCTGACCCACCGGAGGCTGTGCCCCTGCAGAGGGCTCCTGCCCCACAGCCGGGGGCTGCTCCCCCGAACCAGGATCTGATCCCCCGCACCGGCCCCGCTACCTTCTTCGGGGCCTTGGTGACGGTGGCCATGAAGGAATATTTCTCGGCGTCCTCCACCTCCTTGGCCTGCTTCTCCTCGCCGCCGGCGGGCTCCGGCACCGACATCCTGATGCGGCGGAGAACGCGGGGCGGGCCGCGGCCGCCTGTGGAACGAAACGGGGCAGGGTACGGCGGGGTGAACGGGGGGAGGGAAAGCACTGCGGGCGGGTCGGGCTCGGTTCGGCCCCGCCGGTCCCTCACGCTCGCTGCGCTGCCGCCGGCGCGCTGCCTGCGGCGGGTCTGCGGCCGCCGCGCCAGGGGCGGGGCTCCGTGACGCCAGCGCGCTGTGACGTCAGCGCGCACCCGCCGGGCAGCCGAGCCCGCGCGGCGCGGCCGGGGGAGCGGCGGTGGGTGGTGCGCCCCCTGGCGGACCAAAAGGGGGAGAGCGCTCGGGGCGTTGAGGGGGCGTGGCTAAAATGGGGGCGTGTCATGACGTTGGGGGCGTGGCAAAGCGTGCTGTGGTCAGGAACTTGGCGCCGCCAAATCCCAATAACTAAATAATATATATTACATATTTGTACAGAAATTTATTTATATGGCATTACACTTAAATAGGAAACTAATAAGTTAATTAATTATAAAATATAAAAACGGACAGATACCAATTTTGTACGCTAAAATATTTAAACCATATACATGCAATTATTAATTATATATAAATGAATGTAAAAAAAGTAATTAGTATATACATTTTAAAATTAATAAGCGATTATAAAACATAAAATGTATATAATTAATTTTATGCATATAGATTAAATTTCCTAATTTATGTGTGATAATTAGCTAAGACAAATTTAACACTCCAAATTACATAAATTTATTTACAATTTTTGCTAAATAAATATAGAAACTAATATAGGTCACATACAGAATGTAAAAAAATTGATTAATTAATCCGGGAATAAAAATGAAACGAAAGAATGAGTTTTGCCAGGGTCAAAAAACATTGTGTTTGTTCAGAGGGAAGAAGAAATTGGGAGAAAAAACACGATAAACCAGAAAAACCGCTTAAATACACCACGTACAAGTAAATCAGTGAAAAAATAAAACATCAAAGGAATTGGGAAACCACGGAGAAATCAGATGAGCGGGAAGGCAGCAGAGACAAGTTGAGGGCAGCGGGGGGGGGCCACGGTGGTCAGGGGGAGAGGTGCCCTCCCATAACCCCCCACCTGGGGTGGGCGCCCAAGCCCGTGGTGGAGTGCCCGACCCCGGTGGGTGTCCCAGCCCTGGCGATGTGTCTGGCCCAGCGGTGGTGGGGTGTCCAGCCCCAGGGTGTGGTTGTCCAGCCCCAGGTGGGTGTGTTTCCAGCCCCAGGGTGTGGGGGTCCCACCCAGAAGTGTGGGTGTCCACCCCGGGTGTGGTGTCCAGCCCAGAGTGTTGGGTGTCCAAGCCCAGAGTGTGGGTGTCCAGCCCCAGGGGTGGGTGTGCCAGCCCAGAGTGTGGGTGTCCAGCCCAGGGTGTGGGTGTCCAGGCCCCCCCCGGGGGGGGGTTGTGTTGGGTGTCCAGCGCCGAGGTTGTGGGGTGTCCAGCCCCATATTGTGGTGTCCAGCCCCGGCGTTTGGTGTCCAGCCCAGGGTGTGGGTGTCCACCCCAGGGGTGTGGTGTCAGCCCGGTGGTGTGGGTGTCCATCCCCGGGGGTGGGTGTGGGTGCTCCAGCCCCCTGGTGTGGGTGTCCCAGCCCAGGGGTGGGTGGTCCAGCCCCGTGTGTGGGTGTCGCCCTGTGGTTGTGTCCGTGCCCCGGGGGTGTTTTGACCCATCCCTGGGTTGCCAGCTCCCCGGGGCGCCGGCAGGGGGACTCAGCCGCGCTGGAAGCGAGCCCCGGGCCCTGTCCAGCGGGGTCGGGCAGTGCCCGCCCTGGCCCTCATTTCCATAACCGGCCGAGCGGAGCCAAACCGATTACCCACACCACATCCCCAGCCCAGCGCGGGTTGCTGAGCACTTTTTGGGGGTGCTGAGCGGTGGCCCAGGGCTCCCTCGTCCCACTCCTTCCTCCTGCAGGGTGGGGTTCTGCTTGCCCTGCATTCCCAGGGACGTGTCACACCCAACCTGTCCCCCAGTGCTCAGGACATTGAGAAGCCCCATCCGGCACCAGGCCCGTGCTTCCCGAGCTCCACAGAGTCCCCCCATGGGCTCTAGGGACCATCCCAGGACAGGCATAGAAAGGCGGGGCTCTGATCCCGGGCCACCCCGACCCCCATCCCCAAACGCCCCACAGACAACAGGGGAGGGTTCCTCCTGCCCCACTTTCTTCCCGGGGGCGTTCCCTTAAAACACAAGCGTGGAAAACATCAGCGGGTTGGGTTAAAACCCCAAGTAAAAGCGCAGATAGACGGTTTTTTAAACCAAAATCGTTTGTGTCTGGCCACACAACGGCCTCTGGCCACCTAAATCCTGCAGCCAGTTTCTTGGCCAAAACCCTGTCCTGGACCCCCGTGGCCCCGGAGTCCGCGTCCGTCGGGGCCTTTCCGTTGCTTCTGCCCCGTCAAGACAGCTCTGCGGTGCCCGTTGGTGCCTGCACTGGCAGAGGGTTTCCCATAGTGGGCGAGCTCCCTCCATGTGCTCTTGTAGGGTCTCAGGATATCGGTGGGATTCGAGTGCTTGGGAGTTTTTGGGACACAAAATGATGAGCCCGGAGCCTGAGAATGTCCCGCCGCTCCGATTCCATCCAGCACCAGGCTGTGGGGACCCCCAGGATCCCTGGGTGGTGCTGTACCATCGTCTGTGTTATTCCATGCCAGGCTGGCCTCCGATCCCGGGGCCTTTGCTGATGCTTTTCCCCTCCCTGCCATCCATCCTTTTCCCCAGATCCCCTGTTCCCCATCCCATCAAAGCAGCTTTTGTGCAGTAAAACACCGAGCAAACAAAACAATTTGGTGTGCCCCAGGAGGGACCCTCAGGTGCCACCACCCCTGTTCCCCACTGAAACCCCGTGTGGGGGGTTTCTTTCCTACCCTCCCCTACAAGTGCAGAGGGTGACAAGGATGTATCTCCAGTCCTTCCAGCTGTGGGATCCAGTTGAGTGGTGGGCTGTATGTCAAGTTTGGTCCCCCCAGTTGCAGGGGCGGGGAGGAAGGCTGGCTTGTGGCTAGGGAACCACATCCCTCCCTCCCACACGGCCAGTAACAAGGTGTGGAAAATGGCCTCCACTGGAAACATGAATTAGCAGAGTGGGACTCTTACTGGCCTGGACCAGACCTCCACCAGAAGAAGAGTTTTGCTTTTTGGCCTGCATTGTCCCGGTGCTTTTACAGCACGACAGAGCAAGCCGGAAAAGTTCTGGGATGAGGGATTGTGGGGGCTGTGAAGTACATAGGGCACCTGGTGTTCATCACATCCCCCCCAGCAGCTTGGGCGTGCTCCCACCTCTGCCGCCCCACTCTGCCATAGCTTCAAGCTGCCATCATCACAGCTCCAGTCACCTCTTCCGTGTCAGCTGTGGAGCTGGGGCCTGGCGCATCCTGGAGCAGGGCAGAAGGGGACTCGCTGCCCTCCGCACCGCCAAACCCGGGCACGTGTGCCTGCCCTAAGACAGCCTCCGGCCTCAAATACCCCCCAAATCTGAACCCCTAATGAAAAATCTGGCACGGATCAACAGACAGGACAATATATAATGTCCCCACTTCCTGGGTGAGCGGGGGTGGGTCGGGTGGGGGTGGACCGGGAACCCCGAGAATCGCCGGGGAGAGGGCAAAGGGCTGTTTGCTGAGTCCAGCTCCCCTCGAGATGAATCCCGTTGTCACACAAGGGCACGGCTCACAGACCTGTGTGTCGCGGCTCACAAAACACTCCCAAAAAGGAGCCCCTCCTGCCTTGTGCACCCCCTTGTATATGTGTGCATGTGGTGTGTGTGTTCACCCTGCACACGCGTCGTGGCAATGTGGGGAGCCCAGATGGTTTGGAGCCCCCGCATCCCCGGAGGATGCTCGGGGTCTGTGCAGGATGTGTGGTGCCGCCTGTGCTCCTGACAGAAGTGAAGGGAAGTCAGAGTGTGCTGTGCAGGTGGCGGGGGGAAGCGAAATAGGAGAGGAGGCCTCTTGCAGTGCCCCACGGGACTTTCCTCTAAGGCAAAGTGACTGAACAATGAGGCCAGGAAACTGTATGCGCGCCGTCAAGGTGTAGTTTTGCTTGTGTCAAAACCACGCTGGTTCCGCGCGCCAAGTGACACTGAATAAAATCCCACACCTGTGAGGTCGTTTGTTGTGGGCCCCGCATCCAGAGATCATTGCCTTGAGTTGGTGTTCGCCTCTGCAATGCTGCGTGCAGGAGCTGGGTCAGGAAAGGCGGTCTGCATCCCTCTGCCCTTCCATTCCAGTGGTCCATGTACTCACCACCGCACACCGACAGTGCGCATGGGTTTCAAGTGTAACATTACCATGTGGGATCAACTGTCAACACCAGTCGGACCCCCCTCAGGGAAACCCCCCCAGAAGCGTTAAAACAAGGGTAAGGCACAAGCTCCAGTCTCCCCTTCCCCCCCCAAGGGGGGTGTGGGACT
>JAGMWU010000028.1:5478697-5518046 GCA_018697195.1 Certhia americana
CCCAAGAGGACACAGCAACGCCAAGTGGCTTACTCCCCAGCTCCATGGTGACTCCAACCAGGAGACACCAATTTCTCCGCAGTCACCCAGGGTCCAACGGGCTTTTCCTGTTTGTGCATCCAGATGCTCCTGCAGGTCTGGGCTGGTGCTTCGTGGGCCCACGCGTGGGCACTTTCCCCAACAGCTCCAGCACACATTAAGTCTCCTCTGAAAAGCCCATTCCACAGAGAGATGGAGCCCCTGCAGCTGAGCTTTGGGGCCACATTCCCCCCTCCCGCCTCTCCAAACCCTCAGCAAACTGCAACAGCAAAGTTTCAAGGCCCAAAACCCAGTAGTGAGTGCTTCACAGCACGTCACAACCTTTTCCCCATGCTGTACATCACCTCCCTCCACCATCAACGCTGCCTCTAACCCTGGGCCAGGATCTCCAGGGCAGCTGGCACAAAGTCACTTCAATTTGCAGGGAATCAAAGGGCGTTTTAATGGTTTTTTTTAATTGCAATCCTGTTGCTAGGAAATCCGAGCTATGGGCACTCAACAGCTTATCTCAGGGAGAGCAATTCTCCCTTGCCTTGTCTTCATCCTCCTGCCAAGGCCTCGGCCAATTCCCCAGCACATTTGCAGGAACAGCCAGCGGAAACGGAGGCCAACGGGCAATTGTTCCCTGAGCTCACTCATCACGCTCCCCATCTCTGATGTTAATCACCCCAAATGTCGTGGGTTCGCTCTGGGCACCTTCAAATATCCTCATCCAAGCCAGGAAAGCTGCAGCAACCCACTGATTCCAAACCAAGCTCCTCATCGCTGCACAACCATCCGTGCTCCAGCGAAAAATTCATGGGATACAACCACCGTCATCCCCTTAAGGCTCTGATGATTCCAATCGGTTCCTTTTTACCAACAGCTATGTTGGTTCCCATTGGATCTCCAGGATCAGCAGGCCTGCTGTCCCCCTTGCGCAGTCGTCTGTGTTGCTCTGACCAGAGATATGGGTCTGAAAAGGTAAAAACAATCCCTTGTTGGAGCTGTGCTGACCACTGCTGGAGAGGCAGATCCAGCCCCAGCATTCTCGTGCTCCTTCCTCCGCTATGTTCCACAGCCCAAACAACAGGGCCCTATGTCCAACTCCTGCTCCTGGGAGGATTTCCTCAAATCCAGCTTAGCCTTCCCCAAGATCAGTGAGCTTCACAATCCCACCCGTGGTCAGAGGAGCAGGAAGAGATTGCGGGCGGCCGAGAGAATAGGATTTTCCCATTCTCTGTGCTGCCGCTGCCGGGTGTTGCATCCACGGCTTCCAGGCGGCTCTGCAGCCCCGAGGGGAACACATTGTTCAGTCTGCACCGATCTGGTGTCAGTTGCTTGGAACTGGACTGCCTCCCTGACAGGATTGGTAAACTTCAATCACTGATCCCGGATCACAGGGCAGTTCCCCAGGTCACTGGCGACCAGTGCTTCCCACCTCATTGCCATCCTGAGGGCACCCCACCAGGGTTTGTTGGGAGCAGCAACTGGGAGATCTCTGAGCTCCTGGAGGCCCTCACAGATGAGGGCTACTGGGTATCGCACCTCTTCCTAGCCCAAATGTGTCAACCCACACCTCCAACAGAACCCTGCCCCCCAAAAAAACTCAACACTAAAGTCTCTCAGAGCCACCCTTCTCATGACCCACCAACGCAATTCCAGGCGCCTGCTTCCCATATAACATTGGCCCCTGCTTTGGTCTCCATCACAGCGCCCTTCACCCCACAGCCCCACACCGGGTCCCCCACCCTGCCCTGTCCCACTTAACCCCTATGCCACAGCCTAGACCGCCAGCTCTGGCCCCCCGTCTGGACCTGGCGCTCCAGCCCCCCGGCAATCCAGACCAACTCTCCCTGCAGTACCAGGGCTGCCAGGATGTGCCCCAGTGCATACACCTCTTTTCCCAGTACCCGGAGCCCTCCGCTCCCACCCAAACTGGGCCAAATCACCCCCTTGCTCCTACCCGCCACTCTACCCAGACTTGACCCAGCCCCGCTGGCCGTACCGTCCACTATGGGGACAACCCCCGCGTCCCCAGTTAGGGCCCAAACTGGATCCTTTCCATCCTTCCATCACACCCCCCAACCTGTGGGACTGCTCCTCCCAGAGCCCGGGTCAACAACCTAGACTTTTCCCCGGCCCCGAAAACCTGAGCCCGAACATCTGCCACCCCAAGCGGTGGCCGGTCGGTCCGGGCCATGGGCTCCTCCCCGCCTGAAAACCGGGGTACTCTGATCCCCTCGGGCGGGAGCCGCTCCCCCTGACCCATCCGGTAGGCTGTGCCCTGCAAGTTGCTCCTGCCCCACATCCGTGGCTGCTCCCCCGAACCAGGATCTGAATCCACCCCCTCGCAACCGGCCCCGCTACCTTCTGTTCTTCGGGCCCTGGTACGGGGCCATGAAGGAATATTTCTCGGCGTCCGCAACTCTCCTTGGCTTACTTCCCTCGCCGCCGGCGGGCTCCGCACGACTCCTTCTGGCGCGGACAACGCGGGGCTGGGCCGCGGCCGGCCTGTGTAACTGAAAACGGTGCAGGGTCGGCGGGTTGAACGGGAGGAGGGAAAGCACTGCGGCGGTCGGGCTCCGTTCGGCGCGCCGCCGGTCCCCACGCTCGCTGCGCTGGCCGCCGGCGCGCTCCTGCGGCGGGTCTGCGGCCGCGCGCCAGGTGGGCGGGCTCCGTGACGTCAGCGCGCTGTGACTCGCGCGCACTGCGCCGTGCAGCTGAGCCCGCCGCGCGCGGCCGGGAGCGGCGGTGGGTGGGTGCGCCCGCCTGTCGGACAAAAGGGGATAGCCGCTGCGGGGCTTTTATGGGGCGGGCTAAAATGGGGGCGTGGTCATGCTGTTGTGGCGTGGTCAAAGAGGGCGTTGGTCAGGAACTTCTGCGCCGCCATAATCCAATAACTAACATAATTATTTAAGTTAAATAATTGGTACAGAAATTTATTTATAGAGCATTACACTTAAATAGTAACAACTATTAAGTTAATTTAATTAGAAAATATAAAATAATGCAGATAACCAATTTTTGTACGGAAAATAAATAGTAACCAGATACAATTCAATATTATTTAATATAAATGTGTAAAAAAGTAAATTAGTTCATATACATTTAAATATAAAAGCGATTATAAAACTATAAATGTCTATAATTAATTTTAATAGCATATATATAGTTCATAAATTTATGTGGTTTAAATAAATAGCTATACAAATTTAACACATAGCATTACATAAAATTATTTACAATTTTTCTAATAAATATAGAAACAATTAGTCACAGTAAATAAAAAATTGATTAATTAATCGGGAAATAACAGACTGACACTAAAGATGAGGTTTTTCAGGTAAAAAAACATCTGTGTTTTGTTCAGAGTTAAAGAAGAAAAGTGGGAGAAAAAACACGTTAACCAGTGAAAACAAGCTAAATAAAACACACTACAAGTAAATCAGTGAAAAAAAAAACATCAGAAGTGGCTAAACCCGTGGAGAAAATCAAATAGGCGGAAGGGCAGCAGAGACAAGGTGAGGGGCACGCCACTGTTGCAGGGGAGAGGGTGCCCTCCATAAGCCCCCACCTGGGTGGTGTTCCCAAACCCTGGGGAGTGCCCGACCCCGGGTGGGTGTCCACCTGCGCTGTGTCTTGCCCAGCGGTGTGGGTGTCCCGCCCCTAGGTGTGGGTGTACCAGCCCCAGGGTGTGGGTGTCCCAGCCCCAGTTGTGGGTGTCCAGCCCAGAGTGTGGGTGTCCAGCCCAGGTGGGGTCCGCCCCGAGTGTGTGTGTCCAGCCCAGAATGTGTGGGTCCACCCCAGGTTGTGGTGTCCAGCCCCAGATGTGGGTCCAGCCCAGTGTGGGTTGGTCCCAGCCCCGGGGGTGTGTGGTTCCACCCCATTGTGGGTGTCCACCCCAATGTGGTGTACCCGCCCACGGCGTGTGTGGGGTGTCCAGCCCCAGGGTGTGGGTCCCGCCCCAGGTTGTTGGGTGTCCAGCCCCGGGTGGTGGGGTGTCCAGCCCGGGGGTGTGTGGCAGCCCAGTGTGGGTGGCCCGCCCAGGGTGTGTTGTCCAGCCCCATGGTGTGGGTGTCCCAGCCCCGGTGGTGTGCCGGGCCCGGTGGTGTGTTGACCCCTCCTGGTTGCCAGCTCCCCGGGGCGGCCGGCAGGGCCAGCCCGCAGCTGGAAGCGCAGCCCCGGCCCGGTGCCAGCGGGGGTCAGGGCAGTGCCCTCCCGGCCCTCATTAGCCATTAACGAGCCGAGCGGAGCCACCGGAATTACCCACCCACATCCCCAGCCCAGCGCGGGGGTGCTGAGCACTTTTTGGGGGTGCTGAGCGTGGCCAGGGCTCCCTCTCCCACTCCTTCCTCCTGCAGTGGGGTCTGCTGGCTCCTGCATTCCAGGGACGGTCACAACCAACCTGTCCCCAGGGCCAGGGACATTGAGAAGCCCCATCCGGCACCACGGCCCGTGCTCCCGGCTCCACAGAGTCCCCCCATGGGCTCTAGGGACCATTCCAGGACAGGCAGAAAGGCGGGGCTCTGATCCCGGGCCACCCCGACCCCATCCCCAAACGCCCCACAGACAACAGGGAGGGTTCCTCCTCCACTTTCCCGGGGGCGTTCCCTTAAAACACAAGCTGGAAAAACATCAGCGTGTGGGTTAAAACCCCAAGGAAAAGCGCAGATAACGGTTTTTAACCAAAATCGTTTTGTCTGGCCACAAAACGGCCTCTGGCCACCTAAATCCTGCAGCAGTTTCTTGGCCAAAACCCTGTCCTGGACCCGCCGTGCCCCGGGAGCCGCGGCCTCGGGGCCTTTCCGTTGCTTCTGCCCCGTCAGCAGCTCTGCGGTGCCCGCGGCTGCTCTGCCGAGGGTTCCCAGAGTGGGCAGAGCTCTCCAGGGGCTCTTGGGAGGGTCTCAGGATATCTGGGGGGATCTCCGAGTGCTTGGGAGGTTTTGGGACAACAGGATGAGCCTGAGATGTCCCAGCCCTGCCGATGCCACAAGCACCAGGGATGTGGGGACCCCCAGGATCCCTGGGGTGGGTGCTGGTGACCATCGTCTGTGTTATTCCATGCCAGCTCGTGCTTCCGATCCCGGGAGCCTCTTGCTGATGCTTTCCCCTCCTGCCATCCATCCTTTTCCCCAGATCCCCTGTTCTCATCCCATCAAAGCAGCTTTTTGCAGTACAAACACCCATTTGGGACCCCAGGAGGGACCCTCAGGTGCCACCACCCTCTGTGCCCCACTGAATCCCCGGGTGGGGGGTTCTTTACTACCCTCCCCTACAAGTGCAGAGGGACAAGGATGTAGCTCCATGTCCTTCCCAGCTGTGGGATCCGTGAGTGGGGGGCTGAGGGCAAGTTTTGTCCCCCCAGGTTGCAGGGGCTGGGGATGGAGGCTGCTTGGGGCAGGGAACCACATCCCTCCTCCCACACGGGCCAGTAACAAGGTGGGGAAAAGGCCTCCAGCTGGAAACATGAGGAGCAGAGGGACTCTTCTGGCCTGGACCAGACTCCACCAGAGAGTTTGGCTTTTTTCCTGCATTTTCCAGGTGCTTTTACAGCACACAGAGCAGCCAGGAAAAGTCAGGGATGAGGGATTGTGGGCTGTGAATACAGAGGGCACTGGTGTTCCTCACATCCCCCCAGCAGCTTGGGGTGCTCCCACCTCTGCCCCCCAGCTCTGCCATAGCTTCAAGCTGCCATCATCCAGCTCCAGTCACCTCTCCTGTGCAGCTGTGGAGCTGCCTGGAGCATCCTGGAGCAGGGCAGGGACTCGCTGCCCTCAGCACCCCCAAACCCGGGCACGGTGCCTGCCCCTAAGAGCAGCCTCCGGCCTCAAATACCCCCCAAATCTGACCATAATGATCGTGGCACGGATCCAGCAGGATATATATAGGTCCCACTTCCCTGGGAAGGGGATGTGGACCTGGGAAACCCCCGAATGCTGCCGGGGAGAGGAAGGGCTGGGCTGAGTCAGCTCCCCTCGAGGAATCCCGTTTGTCAGCAAACAGGGCAGCGGCTCAGCCCTGGCACTCACAAAACTCTCCCGGAGCCCCTCCTGCCCTTGTCACCCCCTTGGATGAGCGATGGGGGTGTTCACCCTGCACACGCCATGGCAGGGACCCAGGATGGTGTGGGAGCCCCCACAGCATCGCCCTGGAGATGCTGGGTCTGTGCAGGATGTGGGGGTCCCCTGCTCCTGGAAAGAAGGAAGGGGAGCAGAGGGAACATCGGGGAAGGAAATGCCTCTTGCAGTGCTGTCACTCTAAGCAAAGTGCTCCAGGAAACTTTGCCTCAAGTGTGTTTGCTTTAAACAGCTGCTTCCCAACCGTTCACACAGATTTTGGGGGCACCCAGCATCAGAGTCTGTGCCTGGAGTTTCCAGCAATGCCAGCAGGAGCTGGGGGCAGGAAAGGCGGATGCATCCCTCTGCCCTCATTCCAGTGGCCATGAACTCCCACACGCACCCACAGGGAAGCAGGTCAGGGTAACATTACCAGGGGTCAGCCCCCAGTCACCCCCCTCAGGGACCCCAGAGCTGGGACAGGGGAGGCACAAGCTCCAGTCTCCCCTTCCCCCCCCCCCCAGACTTACACCAAACTACACCTCTCTGTTTATTAATAATTTTAAATATACAAGTTGCTTTCCATTATTTTCTTTAAATAGACTTTTAAATGCCTTTGTATAAAATATTTCAGGACTTCATTGTATAAAAAAAGAAACAACAAAAACACCCCAAAACCAACAAAAATTCCCAACCAAACAACAACAACAAAAAAGGCAAAATAAATCCAACATGGGTAAAGGCAAGTTTTCTCCCCCAGGAGCAGCTCCTCCACAGTGTAAACTGGTGACTTACACCACCAGGAGTTTGGCCCCAGACTTCCTGCTGCATCAGGGCTTTTATCCTGATTTACACCAGTGCCTCGCCTGGCTACCCCCTCCTTCTGCCATAAATACACACCTATGTATATATATAAACCCCAAATTAATAGTGATGATTTCTTTAGAAACTGTTTGGTTTGTCCATATTTTCATCCTTCATATAAAAATAATACTTGAAACTCCCAGAGCAGTGTGGGCCACGCTTCATCTGGGGCTGGAGGGAACCGTTGGATTTTCGGGCATCTCCAGGGCTGGTGCATCCCAAACCAGGCTCTTCCCAAAGCCCGGGAGTGGGGCTGTGCCAAGAAGCCCCAGGGTGCCCAGCTGATGCAGTTCCAGCTCTTACACCCATGTGGATCCCATCCTTCACAGCCCCATTCCCTTTTCCAAAGCGCAGTCACCAAAGAAATGGAATTCCAGCGAGGCCAGCTCGTGGTGAGAGCCCTGCGAGGGGTACGTGCCCCCCTCAGAACACTTGTGCAGGATAAAGACTTTCATCCACTCTATTAAAAAAAAAAAACAACAGGAGCCTGGGGAAGTACTGGGACGGTACCAAGGGTCACCCCAAACCCAGCCCCATGCAGGGACATGAGCACGGGTGGGCTTTAAATATTCACAGTGTGAGGGTTTGAGTTGCAAGTCAGGGCTGGGTATCTCAGGACTGGTCCCCCCGGAATTCAGGATTCTCCAGTCAAAGCCTCAGGAAAGGCAGGGTGAAGGGGGCAATGGGAGCTGCTCCAAACCCAGTCTGCTGGGGTGGGAGAAGAGCCAGAGGATTTGGAGAGCCGATCCCCTCCATCTTCATCCAGCGCTGGCCGTGTCCAGGTGGGATCTGCCATCACACATCCAGCATCTCCATTGTCCTGCTCAGCACCACAGTGTCACATCAGCCACCGCTGCCATCCCAGCAAAGCCTGCAGCCATGGTCCCAATGCCTTCCAGCCCTTCACTTCCCGGTGCCCGGGGGTCCCACTCAGGGCACATCCCCCCATCCTTTTGTCCCTGCCAGGGAGTTTTTTGCAGTCTCTGGCAACCGGCGCAGGGCAAGGGAAGAGGAAGTGTCAGCATCACGGTGGGATCACGGCAAGGCTGGCGTATGCCAACCCTCCTTCCATCCGGATCCATCCCCGAGCAGCTTCACATCCTGCCTGGGGAAAGGAGGAGAGAGATGAGCAGGAGCTGAGGCTCTGCCAGGGAGGGCAGCGTGGGGAGAAACACACGAAAACCACAGGAAAAAATACTATGTATATTAAGAAAGTGCCAGTAATGGATTAACGAGCTGCGAAACCACATGCTGGCAGCGCTGGGGCTCAGACCTGCTCCTGTCCATGTCTTCCCACCCAGAATTTCCCTGCCTACGGCCAAGGTCAGCACCAATGGAGACAGTCCAGCGACAAAATATTGCCCTCACAGGTTGGACCGGAGCCCTTCAAGGTCCCACCCAGCCCCTGATCACCTCAGAGATCCTGAGTCTCCAGCTCTGAACATTCCCTTGCTCCCTGCAGTGCCCTGTGACAGAAAGATGGGGGGTTTAGAGCAGGGTCGCCCAGGGTGGGGGTCCCCAAACCCCCCCCCCCATGCAGGATGCCGTCACACCTACCTCCTCTCCGGCTTCTCGGGGTCGCAGCCTCCGTCTTCCAGCGGCCGCTCCAGGACCTGTGTGGAGGGAGGGAGATGGGCAGATGAGCCCTGGGAAGGGGAGGAGGCTGCGGCAGCAGGGTGCCAAATCTCCCAAATAACATCCTCCCACCACAGTCAGTACTACCAATTGTCTCCCAGTCTCAAATTTATGGAGAAAATGGGGCTCAACCCACACTGGCCAAGCAACAAGTGGGGAAACTGAGGCAGCAGAGAATCTTGGTGCCCGTAGAGAAGACAAGGCGGGGATCTTACCCTGGATTTATACTTGTAGAAGAGCAGCCCTCCCGTGGCCAGCAGGACGGCCACCACACTGGCCACCGTAATGTAGATGAGGGGCTCCTGGCGGCCCTCCCTGGCGGGCGGCTCCTTCCTGCGCTGCTCTGCGCCCAGAACAAAGCCAGAGTCAAAGCTGGGCCCGGCCCCGCCGCCATCCTCGGGGCCCCGCAGCCGGCTCAGCCCCCAGCCCCACGCCCTCGCCCTGTCCCTGGGGCTGCCCGGGGCTCGCAGCTCTGGAGCCATCCTGGAGAAGCGGAGCTGTGTGACGGGCTCGGACGCTGCCGCGGGACGGATCCTGCCTCCGCCGCCCGTCGAGCCAGCGCTGGGCGATGCTGTTGGAGGAGTGGTCCTGAGCCTGCCGGGCTGATCCAGGAGGATGGAGCCTCCCCACTGCTGGCCTGGATCCTGTGGCAGGTGGCCGGTGCCCCACTCCACCAGCTCTCCATCCCCACGGAGCACAGGGACATCACCCAGTGCCAGGCTCAGCGTCTCGGCCGGATCTTGGAGGGCTTCGGCACTGCTGGCTGGAGCTGTCTGCTTCATCCCGGGGGCCAACGCCAGCGCTGTGTCACCTACCCCAGCACCCAGGACCTCCTCGGTCCCTGAGCCCCCATCCATGCTACTGGGGGGCTGAGGTGGGGCCTCTAAGTCAGCGAGGGTGGTATGGAGGAGGCTGGAAGGGACCTGGATGCTAGCGGGTGCCATGTCCCTGCCAGTGGCAGCAGGAAGGGAGGGCTGGGTGGCAGAAGGGAGGGCAGGGGACAGGCAATTGCAGTCAGGATCTGTCCCCACACCTGAAAGAAGGAAAGAGAAGAGATAGCCATGGGGTCACCAGCCTCCAAGAGGGGCACAGCCAGCAGATCTGAGGTCGGGGCACTGTCCCCGTCCCTCCCTGCAGCCCCAGGCAAGTGGGTCAAACAGCCCCTCAAAAAATGGGAGAGCAAGGGAGAGGCAGGGAACAGGCAGGAGCAGGCAGGGCAGCATGAGGGTGACAAGCAGCGGGTGGGATGAAGCAAACCCGAGTCACCGGGTCCCTGAGCTGATGGTAGTGAGTTATTCACAACTTGCAGGAGGCAGCCAGCCACGTTTAACATTCCCCACGGCACAAGGACATGGCACAGTTCCGACAGAAGGATGACAGCAAGACATCTCCTCCATGCAAGCACAGCACGGGCGCTCGTGGAAGCGCAGACGGTAACACAGGGCTCTTCCACCCTGGCAACAACACTCTCCCTGAAGGCTTGGACAGGGCAAACTGAGGCACAAGGCAGCTGAAGTGACACAGCCAAGGTCATGCAGTGTGTTGGTGGCACAGCAGTCTCTCCATTTCTTCGTGTTACGCTCCACCCAGCACCAGGGCTTTGAGACAGAGCTGAGCCTGATGGCTCCTTGGTCCCCCTCAGCATGTCTCCCTTGCCTTGCTTCCAGCAGGATTTAGCCCAAATCCCATGTTCAAATGGCAGCCAGCCCCTTCTCCCTTGGCACTGATGCAGAGCTCGCTGACACAGGGAAAGGGACCAAGGTGGACACATGCCACACCCACAGACGCACAGTTCTTAAGGTGCTCCATGCAGGTGAACCCAAGCCCCCCAGACTGGCACAGGACTGGGCAGAGGCCAAGCCTTGGCATCTCACCTGGTGAGGATTCAGCCTTCCTGGGTCCTGGGCAAGCCCTGCGGTAGACTCGGCTGCAATCCTTCTCAAAAGTCTCTTGGTTTTGCAGTAGACGCTTGATGTCCTGAAAGAAATCCTTCACCAGGACCAGCATCTCGTAGGGGGAGGTGGTGAACTCCTTGAAGCACATCTGTGAGAGCTGGAGGAAGCGCCAGGGTCAGCATCAGCTTCATGACTGACCTGGTGTCACCACCCTAGGTACCACAGTGCTCCCAAGGCAGGATTTGCTGGATCCTCGTGACTCTGTGTCCATGCACACCCCACCTCTGCTCTGCTCCATGGCCCTGCCCATGCACCCACCCCAGGATGCTCTGGACATCCCATTTCACCCCAGGATGAGGACCCAGGCCCAAACCCCACGAGGCTGGGGACACTGTACCATTCTCTCCTCATCATCCTCTTCCCTGATGCAGGGGTCCACATTCTCATCGATGTGGTTGTACATCCTGCGCACCGTCTGCATCTTCCGGGCATTGGATGAGTTCTCCTTGAATTCTGTTCGCTCCAGGATCTTGCCCATCAGGGGAAAGGCAGCTTTCACATAGCAGATGGAGTCATTCTGCAAGGATACAGACCCACAAAAAAGTGACAGTGGTTATGGGATGGGCATCCCACTCTGCCTGGGGGAAACAGAAGCACAGAGGCACAAAATGCCTTTCTACAATCCCACAGGATGCCCAGACTGGGACTTGGAAGCCACCTGGCCAAGCAGGATGGATCCCTCCTGGGCTGTCTCCCGCAAAGGGAGATGAAAGGGGAGATGGGGGATCTGGGGACTTCCCACCCTGCTTCCTGTCCCCTACTACTGTCCCCAACAAGAAACCACTCACCAACTGCATCTTGTCAATGAACTTGAAGGAGACCCTGCCCGGGTGCTGCATCTGGGTGTCAGCCTGGAAGGACAAAGCAGGATGTCACCCCACATCCCCAAGGACAGCACTGGGGCCAAGCAGCCCCAGATATGCCATGCTCTGGGAACAAAGAGGTGCCTGAGACTCCCAAATCCACAGGGCTAGGAGGATTTTGCTCCCATTCCTGCTTCATCCCATCCCATATTCCTCCTCCTCCTCACACAGACACATCCCTAAGGTCGATGCAGTGGCAGGAGTGAGCTCATGATTCCTGGTCCCATCAGGATATTGTACTCCCCGAATCACAGACCTTCTCCTGCCATTCCCTGCCTGCTCCCACTCCGCCTCTCTTCTTCCTCCTCCTCCTCCTCCTCTTCCTGCCAGCGCCACAGCAGAGCCCAGCCCTGCTTAATTCTCCTGTGGTCTCCCTCGCACCACTCTCTCCTCTAAATCCAGGCTGCAGAAGAGCATCCTGCCGTGCAGGAGGTGGCCGTGACACCAGGGTCACACATTCCCCGGGATCACACAACGCCGGGGGTCCCACACGCAGTGCTGCCGGCCGTCCCTGCCACGACCTTTCCAATGGGACTAAAAACCCACTCCAACCAAACGCTCTCCCCTCCGGGCTGGCATCCCAGGCTGGGCGGGCGAGGACTGGCAAAATCGCCGGCCGGCAATTCTCCTCCTAGCCTGGGATGCCGTCCCGGAAACAATTGCTCCATTATCCTGCAGGCGCTGGAGCGAGGGCCAGCTCCTGCATCAGCGACGAGAGGGCTACAATCCCCAGCAGGAAAACCACATCTTCCATTCAAACCTGCTCCATCCCCTTTCTCCCACAGCCGCGGACCCAGTTTAATCCCTGGGCGGAGAGCAAAGGCTCCAGGGCTGTAGTGTGATAGTGGGCTCGGGCGGAGGAAGCGGAGCTCGCACAGAGCGGCTCCTGGCCCCGCAGCTCGGTGCTTAAAGAGGAAGAGGAGAAGCGAGCCCGGACGCGGCGGTTACACAGAGCTCGGAGAGAAAAGCTCTCGGGGACTCGGAGGCGCCGTTCCCGTCTCTCGCCCGCACACCCCTCTTGCTGCAGGCAGAATTTAATCTGCGACAACCCTGCAAATCCCTGCGTGCCCCCGATTCTCGCTTCTCCCCTGAACATCCGCGTGATTCCCCGCTCGGAGGTGAGCCAAGGGCCACGGAAAGAGAGACACGGCCCCGGCAGATGTATCCGATGGGGCCAGGGGTGGCCGTGCTCCGGGGCGGCTGCCAGCACCCGGAGCTGCCCACGGGCCACAGCGGATGACGGCCCCATCGCCCAGCCCGCTCGGCTCCATCGCCCGGCCGGGCCCCCCTCGCTGCCTGCCACCCACCCACAGCCCCGTTGCCAGCCCAGCTTCCAGGCAAGCAGCTGGACTCAGGAATGCAGCCGGATTCCTCCGCTTAACCCCTGCGCAGCCGCCCAGAAAACACCACAGCCCGCAGCGCCGGCCCCTCCACTGCTTCCCCAGCGCCCCTGCACCCATCCAGCCTCACTCCTGTCCCCTTCCCGGCCTCGTTCCTGCTTCCGTTTTCTCTCATTCCTCCTGTCGTCGCTTTTCCATGGCCACCCTTGATAAAGGCACATCTGTCACCCCCCGGTGCCCACTCGTCCCTTGTGTCCATGGATGCGCAGCTCCTGGGTACCATCACTTCACTAGGGGAGCTGCAAATCACCCCATTTCCTTATTCCAGCACTAAATAAAAGCTGATTGGTGCCCGCCTGACCCCAAATGAGCCCCCATCCCACTGCACTGCCCCGGGAGGGCACTCACCAGCTCCTCCAGCTCGGCCAGGTGCCTCTCTGTGATGATCTGCTGGCAGTAGCTGTTCTGCTCCGTCTCATGGATGCGGAGCAGGAGGAAGAGGAGGGACGACAGCAGGGAGCAGCGGAGCAGGCACACCTGAGCACGACACGGGAAAAGTTTGAAGCAGGGATAACCCACAGACACACCAAGCCCCCTGCCCCTCTCCACCACCCCTCAGTGTGACCACCTCTGCCGTCACCGGAGCTTGGCCACAGTCCAGCAGGATAATCCCACTGTGGTCCTCCAACCCCGCGCCTATCCCCATCCTGCTATTTTTAGGAGCACCAGGTCAGCAGGGAATTTCCCAAGGCCCGGTGACACAAGCCTGGATGTGGCTCTTGGCCACCTCCACACTCCCGATCCAGCCCCTCTCCCCTCTCCCACACCATTTCTCCGTCTCTCTTGCAAATCTCCTCCTCCGCCCTGGCTCTCCAGAGCTCATCTGACACACTGACCCACCCATCCCCAAAAATCCTCTTCCCACCCTCCAGACCCCCCCAGCTGCACCCGCCGGGCTCTTTCCATGCAGCAGCTCTGGCCTCGTCCCAAATTTCCCTCCCAATCTCCCTGCAAAGAAGCGGGGAGGCCCCGATCCGTGGTGGGACCCCGGTGAGAAACGGGGCTTGTCCCAGAGCCAAGACTCCCGAGGTGGGGGTGGAGGGGACCCTCGGGTAGGTGTGCACCCCCGTCTCCGGGGGTACCGGCAGGGAGAGGGTGCCTGGATGATGGGTGGGGGGGAATTTCCCTTGGATGATGTCCAGGAATCCTCCCCTCTTGTGAAACTCCAAGATGCCGCCCGGGCCACCGCCGAGATGTGGCCACGGCTGAACAGAGCCTCACCCCGCCGGGAACGGGCTGGGAACGGGGCTGGAGCCGAGAACGGGGCTGGAGCCGGGGACCGGGACGGGGTTGGAGCCTCATCGCGCAGGTCCGGGAATGGAGCCGGGGCTGCAGCATCCCCCGCCGGGGGACGGGGCTGGGGCCGGGGACCGGCCGGGGCTGAAGCCGGGGCCTCCCCACGCCGGGTCCGGGTACCGTGACGGGGCTGGAGCCGCGGCTTCACCCCGCGGGTCCGGGGCTGGCACCGGCAAACGAGGCAGGGCTGGAGCACGCCTCACCGGGAGCTGGGACCCGCCAAGGAGGGGACCCACCACGGGGACACGGGGACAGCCGGGGCTGCCGCTCCCGCGGGGACCCCGCACAGGTGGCAGCGGGCGCCGGGTTGAGGGGGGGGTGTCCGCGGCCGTGGGTAGCGGGAGGGGCCGCCGTACCTTGGCTCCGAGGCGGGGCATGGGGGCTGCCGTAGGACCAGGGCCGGGCGGAGCGGGCGAGACGGCAGCAGCGGCGGGGCCGAGCGGGGCCGGGCTGAATCGCCGCCGCGGCCGCGCTCCCCTTTATAGCGCCGCGGAGCATGTGGTTTATGAGAAAGCGCTGGCGGGCGGCCAGGCCCCGCGGCGCCCGGGCCGGGCCGGCACCGGGCGGGCACCGGGCGGCACCGGTGGGTCCCATGTGCACCGATCGAAACACCTCAGGTCCGATCGGAACCGCTCGGGTCGGGATGGAGCCGCTCGGGTCCGATCGGAACCGCTCAGCTTCACTGGAATCGGATCGGCTCGGCAGCACTCGGCCCGGGGCACCGTGTGTTATTATCACAGGCACACACGTGCGTGCCTGGGCACACACACACACACACACACACACACACCCCCACACACACACACCCACACCCACACCCACACCTGTCCGCATAGATGCGCACACGCCAGGGACAGACACACCCCCCGGATGTCCACGGTCCCCCCGGGCACACACACAGCCCTGAGCCTGGCACACACGTGTACGTGTGTGCTCTGTTCTGGGCGTACAAACACACACGGCATGCACACAACATGTGCAACACTCGGAAGGTGCACGTGTGCACACATACCCCTTGAATGTGTATGGTCACCCCTGGGCACTTGTATCCATGTGAACATACACACAACCCCCCTGGATGTGCATGGACACCCCTCAGAAGGTGTCCATGTGTGTGCACACACACACAGAGCTCTGGGCCTTGCACATGTGTGTGCTTGCTCAACCCTGGGCACACACGCGTGTATACACATATGAGGGACACCCACCAGAACATGCAGGGATAGATGCATCAGCAAGGGTGTGCTTGGACAGATCTGGGAGTGTTGATCAGTCCTTGTGTGCAGGGACAGATCCACATGTGTACAGGCAGATGCATTTGTAGGGATATGCATGGGCAGATGTCTGCACACATGTGCATGATAGATCTGCATGGACAGGGACAGAGCCACATGAGCACAGACAGATCTGAGTGCATGGATGGGTCCACACATGCATGGACAGATCAATGTGTGCAAGGAAGGGTCCACGTGTGCATGGATGGGTCCATTTGTGCACAGATGGACCCACATGTACACAAGCAGATCCATTTGCACAGGTGTGCCAAAGGGATCTGTGGGTGCATGGACAGATCCATGCACAGGGGTCTGTGAGGGGCCAGATCCTGGGCCAGCAGAGCCATGCAACAAACCCCATTCCCAGCTTTGGGATTTTCCTCTCTGCTGCCTGTTCGTTTTCCAGGCGCCTGGAAGCCGTTAGTGGCCACGAGGTGATCCATGGCAGTGCCAAGCTGAAGGGAAACAGAAAGTAAACTGCTCCACAAACACAGTGGGTTGCAGCTGCAGCAGGGGATGGGGACAATGGGGACACGTGTGGGTGACTGCCACCACATGTGAGTTTTGAGGGGCCAGCAGGA
The DNA here is from genome assembly GCA_018697195.1 of Certhia americana. NCBI lineage: Eukaryota > Metazoa > Chordata > Aves > Passeriformes > Certhiidae > Certhia > Certhia americana. Next base: position 5,494,643 of record JAGMWU010000028.1, read on the forward strand.
CCTGCTCCCCAGGGCTGGAAATGCTGCTGGGGTTTCAGAAGTTGCTGAGGGGTTTTCTTGGAGCTGAGAGCTGATCCCAATAGCGGATGGCTGGGATCAGTGACCTGGCAGAGGAGTTGGGGAAGAGCTGGGAACCATCTGAAGGTGGGGACAGCAGTGACAGCCCCAAGATAAGTATCAGATTTGCACCGGTGCGTGGGTGCCACCGGTCTTGTCACCTGCAGTGTCCCTTAGCAACAGCAGCAGATAAATATCTGAGGGTGCTGAGGGTGACAGGCCGGGGAGGGAGGGCGCTGGGTAAGAAATCAGCTGTCCTCCCAAAATAACCCCTTCTTCCCCAAAATGCTGAGACATTATCTGTGTTTTTTATCACAAGCTATTCTGGGAGCCTCACAGCCCCCACGGTGGGTCAGGGACAGCCCCCAGGGTGGACACCAAGGGACACAACGGGTGACGCCAGCACTGCGGGTGACTCACGGGGACCCCGTGGCAGCGTGTGAGGTCATTTCACACCGGCTGAGACCATGGGCTGCTCATGTCCCACACACTCACTCCCCTCTGCTTTAAAGGAACCGGAAAAGTGTCATATGCTGGGTCATGGGACAAGCTATGGGGCAGCAGGACAGGGGGACAGAAGGACAGAGGGACGGCAGGATGGAGGGACGGGTTAATATTAATCCTCCTCCTGCGTGACAGAGGGCGAGAGCAGCATCCGCCTCTTTTTTTTTTGGCAGGGAAGTGGCTTTTGCCCCTCCTCCCTTCCCAAACCTGCTGAAATCCCTGAGTCACGGGGCAGAAATGGGGCTGGTGGCAGAAGTGACAGAGGTGGCAGCAGCTCCATGCCCACACTATAGCCAGAAATACTGGGAGAGGCAAAGTTTAGGGTGGTTGTCCCTCCCAGTTGCAAACTGGGACCAATGGCACTGTCACCTCACTGGTGCTGTGCAGGAGTTGCCCCTCTCCCCCCACAGCCAAGAAGGAGAGGTGGAATGAGGCTGTGGGATGTCCTAGGCATCCCAGGGGTCCCCACGCCTGCTGGCCCCAGCACAGAGGATGCAGGGCTGGAGGTAAAACTGTGCAGGATGGTCCCTGTTCCAAAGGGCCTGGAGCAGACACCAGCACCACCCCCATGCAGCCACATCTCCACCATGGCCAAGGTTACAGCATCTCTGCACTTCAATTCGCCTGCTTCGAAGATTCCCTCTCTTCCCATCCCCCATGGGAGTGGGAGCACATCCCAACCAATCCCTAATTTTGGGAGGCTTTTTCCAGCCAGCAAGCCCCAAAGCAGGGATAAAACCTGTAGCATAACCAATCCCCCCAGCTGCATCCTAAGACCAGTCTCGGGCTGCCTCTCTGGAGAAAGTTATTTCCAGCAGGAAAGTGTTGCAAGGTCTTAATCAGTTCCTTCCCGGTGATTCACTGTAGGGCCAGGATGCTCTCCCACAGTCTCCTGGGTGCTGCAGCTGAGCCAGGACCCCGCCAGCACGATCCGAGCTGAAGCGATGTGTGCCCAGGCTGGAAATCCCCGTGGGAAGGTCCCGAGCCAGTTCCTTCAGGAGTGAAGGAATGTGGCCTGGAAGGCACTTCCCCCCAACCCGCGGCGAGTGGGGGGGTGAGGGGGGGACTCAGGATGTCATGATGAGGCTGGAGCCTTCATCCCATAGCAAATCCCGTGAGTCCTCCCCTCCATCCCTCTCCTGCTGCCTGCTCCACACTGGGACACTCTGCAACATCCTACCCAGCTCCGATCACCGAGGGGGATCTCAGGGTTCCCCTGGCAGCAGCCCCCTCACCACAGGGTCTGCACCCATGGGAGCAGAGCACTGCTGGATCCAGGCACAGGGAATTCAGCCAGGCTGGGAGCGAGGGAACCGCAGGGTCAGGCTGTGTCCGGCGCCTGCGGAGAAAGTCCCTTCTCAGAGTTATCATAACCCAGGGTCCGGCTGTCCCGAACCACAGACGCTCTCGGGAGACCTCCCACCACCCCCAGCACGTGCTTGGGGGTCCATGGGAACAGGTAAAGCCCACCCTGGAATCGGGGAGGGGCGCCCATGCCGGGTGAGGGGCGCGGGAGCCAGGTGGTGAGGAGGGACCAAAGACGGGTGACAGCCCCACGTGGGTCACCGGCATGTCCCCAGCCCTCGTGGCTGCGGCTGAGTCATGTCAGGCTCCAGCTCCACTCCTCCCTCCACAGAGGAATGTGGCCAGAGCCAGAGCCAAAAGCCTTCCCAGGCAGCTGCCCACCGGCACCCACAGTCAGGGGAAGATGCAGGGGAGAGGGGCAGGAGGTGCCACCAGCGGCGGTTTCAGGGTGGCAACAGGACAATGCCCGCCCTGTGGGCATGTGTCCGTGTCTTCATGCTCCTGGGGACTCCCCAGCACCCCTAGTATACCCTGAACAAGGTGTATGTCCCATTCCCCGCTTGGCATCACCCAGAGCTCACGGCACAGCGCAGTGTGGGTGCAGCCCTGGCACCCTCTGGCTCAGCCTGGCTGGAGCCAAGAGGGTCCTGACCCACGGAGGGGGGGACAGTCCAGGGACTGCACCTGGAGCAGCTGGGCACAAGTGGGGGCAGCTTGGGAATGCCCCAGGGAAGCCAAGCCTCAGTGCCACCTGGGTGGGGCTCCTGTCTGTCACCAGGAACAAGGTGACATCCAAACGTGCCAAACCCTTACTGGGATGCCACAGCCCTCAGACTGTGCGATGGATGGAGTCAGCTCTGTTCCTGACCTCAGCACGTGTCCAAGGGACTAAATGCCACTTTCACCCCTAAACTGGGAATGTGACCCCCACACCTGTCCAGCTGCAAGCTAATGGGGTGACATCCCTGTGCCATCCACGACATGGGGCTGGGGTGGCTGTTTGGAGCCGTCAAGCCAGGCCATGGAGCGGCTGCTGGGGCGTCGCAGGGAGTCCAGAGCCAGAACAGAGGAGCTGTTTGTGCTCCCGCCGGGGCCGGTTGTTTATCGGCAGCCGGAGCTGTTTACATCAGCCACTGGCCCCGATCTCCACCACGGACACCCAGACGTGAGGCCCAGCCCCGGCTGCACCCCGCAGTCCCCAGGTGCTGGCAGGGCTGGGAAGGAGGGGAAGCAGGGATGAGGGCTGAGGCTGAGTCACGGCCTTATCTTGCTCCACACCCGACAGCAGGATCTGGCCCCTGGAGCTGCTGAGCTCCTTTCCCCGCTTGATCCTTGAAATCTGGAGGACCCCCTTGCCAAGGGACATCCTTGCCAGCCAAAGGGACACCCTGGGGGACAGGAGTGTTCTCACAGGGCACAATGGGGCTCATGCCCATCATCTTCCTCACTGTGGATGGAGGGGGACAAAGATGGACAGACAGACAGAGGATTGGTCAGACCGCCAGCCGTGTGTAATCTCTATCATTCCATTCCCTGATCCCTGAAGGGCAGCTGGGGGCTAATGGGGACCGGGGGGGACAGCACTGCCTTGCTTGCCGGGGAAGGAGTCTTTGCCTCCCAAAAGGAAGCAGCTCCTGCCAGGAATTCGAGGCATTACTCAGCTCTCAGCCATAGATCAGCTGTTTGGCTGCTTGGAGCCTGTTTTTCATTAACAGCAGTGATTTTAGCACTGTAGAGCTGCCTCCTCCCTGTTGCCAACAGCTCCAGGATGGCCTTGGAGAGCAGGAGCCCTACCTGGCAGGTGGGATGCGATGGCAGGTCAGGGATGCCAGGAGTGGTCTATCCCCTGGCTGTGGGAGCTGTCAGTGGCTCACCTGAATCCAGCCATTTCCTGTGGCAGGGATGAAGTACAGGCAGGTTTTTGGAGGGATGGTGGTTCTGAGGAAGCTGGTTGTGGCCTCACACCTGGATTCATCCCTTTTTCCCATGAGAGGGATGAAGTTAAGGTTGGCTTTTGGAGGAATGGAATTCGTAGGGGAGCCACCAGTGGCTCCACACCTGCATCCATCCTTTTCCCAAAACAGGGATGCAGCTCAGGCCAGTTTTTGAGGAGATGGAGCTCTTGGGGGAGCTGCGAGTGCCCCAGGACATACACACTGCCCCCTCAGCTATGCTGGCAGCCCTGGCTGGGGCCAAGTTGTTCATTTTGGGCATAATTAAAAACAGAAAAGTTTTTAATTTGCAAAGGCTGGTGAGGGAAGGGTGATGATAAAGGGGTGAAGAGGTGTTTGGGGGCTCACAAAGCTCTTGCACTTCTCCAGCTAAACGCTGCATTTGGGAAGGGTCTGGAACCCACTCAGGTTTATTGAAAGCATCTTTTCAGCTCTGGAAAGCCAAATAAATGTGATACAAATATTGACTCCAAGCCCCTGCTTTTGGGCAGCCCAGGTATCATGGGAAGGGACACATCAGGATGGAGCATGGACAGAGCTGTGCCGGCATCTCCCGGTGCAATTCCAGCAGCCTCATCCCACTCCTGCCGCTCCCACGGTCCCAGCCAGCGCCGATGCTAAATCTGGCCTTTCCCATCTCCCTCACAGCTGGACAAGGAGCTCCCGTCTTCATCTCGGTGGCCTCATCTTCACTCCCAGGGGACATTCCCCATCCTCTTCCCCCACTCATCACAATTCCATCCCATGCCAGAATGGAGCTGAGCAGCTTGCAGGGATGGGGTGAAACAGCTCCAGCTGCTTGTATGTGATTGGAGACTCAAATTTTGGTGTACTTGCTGCTTTCTCCAAGAAAATGAATGGTCCTTCCAGCAGGTGAGCTGCTCCCCTGTTCAGCCAGGGATCAAAGGCTCCATCCAACTCTGGGTGGCATCGGTGCTGGGGATGCAAAGGGGTGGTTTGAGGCCTGCTGAAAAGTTCTGCTCATGCAAAACTGTTAAGAAATAGGGTCCCACAGCACTGTGGGGGGGATGCAGTCATGTTTAGGGCAGGAGATGTCTCGGGATAACCAGGATTGCCCTGCTCCTGGCTGATAGTGCGTGTGCCCGGAGGCCGCTCTTGCACCTACGCCAAGAGCATTGGATCATCCCCGGGACAGCACAAACAACCTTCAGCCACCACCAGAAAAACACAGGCTAATGCATCTTGGCATGTGCTGCTGTGCCTCCGCCCATCATCCCGCCCGTCAGCCCTGTGGCCCCCGGGACTGCCGGCAGAACTCTGGCCCCTCAGCATCCTCAGAGAAACACACTGTCCCAGCGGCAGGGAAATGGTGCCCAGAGAGCACAAAAACATGATAAAAAACCTGCCTGGGCTCTCGTGGCCCCAGAGAGTGGGCAATGCTCAGGAGACCCCTCACCTGGATCCTGGGTATGGGGCATCTTCCACGTGCTGGCAGGGAGAGGATGCAGGATTGGGGCCAGGCTGCTGAAGGCATCAAAGCCATGGAGAGTCAGCAGCTCCCAGAACTATTCCTCACACCCAGAGGAATGTAATGAATCAAGGATCCCCAGGGATCTTGGAAAGGTTCAAATTTAGGGCCTGAGATGAGCCAGACAAATCCCAGCTCAACAAGGAGAGTGTGAGGCAGAGCCATACCATCCCAAACCCATTTCCAGCCATGGGGAAGGGACTCCACAGCAGCGCTCCCCCATCCAACACTGCTGCACCATCGATCTGCTGCTGCCACCCTTGCTTCAGTGATCTTAATTAAAGATAATCCATCAGAATTTCATCCCATGGCTGCTGCTGCCTCATCTAGAAGCTGGTGTGTGCTGCTCGTAGCTGTGCGGTATTTCCAAGGACCACAGAAGTTTTCCATCCTCTTTCAATTAGTGTGTGGTTCCCACCCCAGAGCCCCAGGCAGGGCCAGCAGCCCCACACTCAGCCAGGGACCAGCCTCAGGCCCGAGAGGTCCCCAGGCAATGGTGGGCTATTAAAATTCATGATGTCTCCGTGGTTGGGTTGTGTCACCCCCTGGGGACAGCTCAGCTCCTGCTGGAAGGTGGTGGCACAGCGACGGGGACCTGGCTCCTGTCAGCAAGGCATCCAGCTTCCCAAAAAACAGCCCCAGGATGGCACTCGGCAGTAGGAATCGCCCCATGTCGCCTGAGGCTGTGCCACACTCCAGGGCTGCTCCACAGCCTCTCCCCAAGGACTGGGGAGCCCCTGGGTGTCCCTATCGCCCCTTCCTTGGGAGCACCCCCCTCTGCAGAGAGGAGACTGACACCCGACAGGTGGCATAAAACCCCCAGCAGCTCCTGACTCTCATGCCCTGGCCACACAACAGGTCCCTTCTGCTGTCCCCGTGTCGCCGAGCCCTGCCCATCCCCGCTCCTGGCCCTGCAGCAGCAGCTGTTCCGCCACATCTGGGGCTGATTTTCAGCGCAAAGCCGCGTTCGCCTCTGGGAGACTGAAACCGCGCTGGGAAAGCCGGCAGGAGAGAAGGCAGCAGCCCGAGGGCTGGCTCAGGATGTGGTGGCTTGACCAGGAGGAAAGTGGGGCTGGAGGGGCAGTGGGGGCCCGAGACTCCCCCCACACTGGCCAGAACCGGCTGTGGCCCTGGGGACGGGATTACGCCGAGCTGGAGGCATGTCCTGCGGCCAGCCCAGTGCTCCATGACCTCACCACCACGTGCCTGCGACAAGGAAGGAAAAGAGGAAACTCTACTTTTTTTTGAAGAATAACTTTGCCTGAGCTTTTCCTGGGGGTGAGAGTATGACCCGTGGCCAGCACCACTCACCCTTTCCGCGAGAGCATCACTCTGGGGTGACGGCCGAGTCTCCCAGCCCACACACATCCCAGGATACGGGGATGGACATGAAGAGCTGCAATCCACCTCCCCAAATGCCCCTCTGCCTTGTCCCAGCACCACAGCCACCCCTGTCATGGCAGGGGTTGTCACCCACGGGTGCTGCACCCCACACCCATTGCACATCCTGGGTGCCTGTGGAGAACTTGAGCCCTTCACTGGGAAACCCGGGCAGAGGAAGTTGTGCCCAGGCTCATAAACACATCGAAACTGTCTGTGGTTTCCCACATGGGTCACATCCTGCTTCTCCCACCCCTGGGTGATGTCCCCAGTGGTCAGAGCCGTTGGCTGGATCCCCATCCCTCCTCAGGGCTGGAGCCACCAGGATGCAGGAAGGGAAACGGGAATTAAAAATAATGAAAATATTTAGAAGGGCACGGGCCTGGACTGGAGCCCACCCCAGAGATGCAGCCAAGCTCCAACTCCAGGGCTGGATCCCACCTCCAACCCCAGGATGCAAGAGTTCCACCTGGCTGCAGCAGAGACCAGGATGGGATTTGGAGCACAGAACCCTTGATTATCCTCAGCAGCTGGAATAGCTGTGGAAAAGCAGGACATGAGCTGAGATCCACTCCATGGGAAAAGCCCAAACCACTCAGAGCTCCTCGTTCCTGCTGCCCAGTGCCAGCTCTCCTGGCCAGGACAGCCCAGGGTGGTTTGGCCTCACACCAGCTCTTCCCTGGCACCCCTTCCGTGTCACTGAGGTACCTGATCCCAAAGCAGCACCTCCGCCTTGGCATGAGGAAGAACAAGCCAAATCCCAGGAAAGCAGGAGACTGGCAGCAGGATCACCCCCAGGACAGAGAGTCAAAAATGAATAAATGTAATCTATACCCAGGAGCATGGAAATGAACTGATGGGTCCTCCATGATCAGGGTATGAGCAGGACCTGAGCTCATTGCAATAGAGAGATGGATTACAATTGGGATTAGGATGAGGATTGGGATAAGAACCCAACAGTCTCCCTTCATGCCTCCAAAACCTTTCTGCTGAGCCAGGGCCCCCCTGGTCCCCCCAGTTTTGTCCTCCCTGGTATCAGGACTAACATTTGACAGCTGGATCCTCTCAGCTCCCAGGGATCAGCAGGATGCAGCCAGGTATCATCAAAGCACTTCTCCCTTGGAAAGGGAAAAGCAGATCCAGGGGGATGAATTTGGCCTTCCCCAGGAAGGGGCTGGATTTGGAGATGTTCAGGGGGGTGTTTCATGCGCCAGAGTCACAGCCCACCCTCAGGATGCTGCTTTTGGGTTGTTTTCTCCTGATCTTCACACATTCCAGCTGGGATGGAAACGTTTGGCTGAAGGGGGGACGTGGGACCTGCCAGGGGTGTCGGGACCTCCTGGCCTCCTGCCCCCCACCACAAGGGGAGACCCATGGAACCACCCCAGGGAGGAGCAGAACTGGGCACCCCAATCCCAAAGCACCTTCATTAATGGGGTACCCTCATTAATGGGACACCCCAAGCTCAGGGCATCCTCACTAACGAGGCATTCACATTAATAAGGGACCTCCTTCTTGGGGTGCCCTCATCTTTAAGGCACCCCCATTAAAGGGGCACCTTTGTTTTTAGGGGCACCCCACCTCCATGACACCCTCATTAACAGGGCACTGTCATTAATGGGACAGCACCATTAACTGGAGACCTTCCCTGCTGGGGTACCCTGGTTTTCAAGATGTCCTTATTGGGGTACCCTCATCTCTGGGGCACCCTCATTAACGAGGCAGCCACATTAATTATGGACCCTCATTTCCAGGGTGCCCTCTTGTCTCCAAGACACCCTCATTAGTGGGGCACCCCTATCTCTGGGCACCCCTATTAACCAGGCACCTTTGTTAATAGGGCAGCCTGACTGTGTGACACCTTCCAGGACACCCACCCCTCTCTTGGCGTCCCCCCCCCCGTTTTGGCAGCCCCACCAGTGCTGCATCCCCACAGAGCATCCCACAGGAATGGGGCTGGCTACCCCAAAGACAGACAGAGTGTGCAGGGGGTGGGGGGCACCCATCACCTCTCTGCCCCCCCAGTCTGTGAGCTCCAGGCCTGGCTCTGTGCTTGCAGAGCCAGAAACCAGCTGTGGTTTGGGGAAAAAAAAAAAAAAGAGGAAAAATTGAGTTTTCCTCCTCTGTAGGAATGAAACTGGGGGAAGGAGAAGCAGCTCCAGGACCTGGAGCTGCTGCTGGACTTTCCTCCCAGGGGGTGGATTTTATTCAGCTGATACAAACGATAGCTGGAGCTTTTTTGATTCTGGTTTCCTCCCGGCAACGGGTGGAGATGAGTCAGAAATCCAAAATAAAGATAAATAAGTTTAAAAATAAAGGGAAGCAAAGGCACAACTCCCATCCCACTTGTAAATAAATGCCGGAGCTGCTGGATGGAGCTGCAGAGGCTGGAGCCAGAGCAGGAACCCCGAGAGCTGGGTGGTGTCCCAGGACAGGTCCTGAGGGATTTTGGGACGCTGGCACCCCCGGCCCAGGGCTCGGTGATGCTGGGATGCATTCCCTGCTCCACACTCCCATTCCCTGCAGGCCATGGAGCAGGCATGGAGTGTGCTCCTCAGGGGAAATACTCTGCCGGGATTGGGGTTAATAATCCGGGATTTTGGATCCTGGAGCAGGAGTTTGAATCCTGGAGCAGGAGTTTGGCAGGATGCTGGGTTTACTCAGGCTGGAAAGGAGCCGGCTCTTCCCGGGATTCGGCGAGGTTTAACCCCTCCGTGTCCCTCCGGCCGTGCCGATCCCTGCTCAACATTCCCGCTCAATTCAACGCAACCCTGCACTTCCATGGCCCAGAAACGCCCTGGGCGGGTGGTCCCGGCAGGGATTTGGGAACAGTCAGCATGGCTTGGCCAGACACACCGCCCGGCGCTGCTGCTCACCCTCACCGCCACCACAAACCCCGCCGGGCCCGGGGGGGATCTGCTGAGTGACCGGGGCCGGCTCCACCGCTGCATCCCGAGCCAACATCTGGGCAGCGCCTCTCCCAGCTTCCTCATTCAGGAATTCATTAAAACACCTCCCGGCCGGCGGGGGGACGGCGCGGGGGCCGTGCGGCACCTCCAGTGACGCTCTTTGCAGCCCCAAAATTCCCACCACGGCCGGCGGCGCTGGATTTTGGCAGGAGCAGCCGCTTACTCAGTCTGGAAGGGAGCCGGCTCTTCGTGGGGCAGAGCCCTCACCCCTCCGGCCAGCCGGCCCAAATCCACCCCTCCAGCCCAAATCCATCCCTCCAGCCCAAATCCATCCCTCCAGCCCAAATCCATCCCTCCAGCCCAAATCCATCTCTCCAGCCCAAATCCATCCCTCCAGCCCAAATCCACCCCTTCAGCCCAAATCCACCCCTCCAGCCCAAATCCACCCCTTCAGCCCAAATCCATCTCTCCAGCCCAAATCCACCTCTTCCCAGAGCCTTTTCCTTGCGTGGGTCCCCTGTGGGTGCTGCTGGGATCTGCCATCTCCAATTGCAGTGCTGGAGCTGGGTGGATCCTGGTCCCCCCTGGAGCAATGGGATGCTTCTGGGGAATTCAATACAACAGAGGAAAAAAAAAAATTCAGCAAAATAACAACACGAAAGAAAACAGCTCGAAGGGTGATGGTGCTGCATGGAGCATCCATATGGGATGGGGTCTGGGATGCCATGGGAAAGGGATCTCTTCTCCCTCCACCTCACACACCTGGGTCCTTGTAGTTCCATCACCCTGGAAGCTAGAAGCAGGTTGCATTTTTTTTTATTTTATTTTGCATTATTTTACTTCTATTCTATTCTATTCTATTCTATTCTATTCTATTCTATTCTATTCTATTCTATTCTATTTCACTCTTAGTTTTTATCCTTTATTTAATCTAATTTCATTAATTTTATTTATTTATTTATTAAATTTATTAAATTTAATTTCATTGTTATTTTTTTGTTTCATTTTATCTTATCTAATTTAATTTTTATTTTGTGCACTTAATTTTATCTTTCTTCATTTCATTTCCTTAATTTTCTCTTATTTTATTTAAACGGCAGCAATTGCTCAATTCCAACATCTAGATCCAGAGGTTCCCTTTTTAAGTGCTGGGGTCTCTCTGAGTCCAGACCATCCTGGCTGCTGCCCTCAGCCTTTCACTGAAGGGCCTCAGGAGAATCCTGCACCTGCAGGGACTGAGTCCTGATTCCAATCCCCCTTCCTCACTCCCACCTCAGTGCCAGACCCTGGTTTGCCTCAGGGACCCTCAGCTCTCTCCCAGCCTTGGCCAAGGTGTGTCCAAGCAGAGCAGCTGGAGCTCTGAGGAAGGGGAGGCACCAGCTTGGACCCTGTTTTCCCCCAGGACCACCCACATCCTGCAGCAGAAACAACAAGGATCCCTGGGAAGCTGCTGGGAGCATCTCAGGAGGCACCATCCACATCCCAGCTCCACGAGCCTTGGCCTTCCATCATCCCTTAAAAACCACTTGGAGACTGAGCCAGGACTGGGGGATGCCCAGGTGACAATTTCCCCCAGAGATGTAGGTTCCTCTGGCTCCTCCTGACCAGGGAATGGGCACTTCCAGGGATGAGTTGTTCCTCAAACCATCCGTGAATCACCTGGGTTTGCTCTTCCTTTGCCACAATCTCCTGGTGGCATGGACATCCAGCATCTTCCAAACCAGGACGAAAAGTCTCAGGATTTGGGTTGGATTCAGGCTGGAGCTGCTGCCTGGGGCTGGCAAACCATGGACAAAACCAGAGTGTCCATGACTCCAGAGGTTGGATACTTTTCTTCAAAAATTCACATTTTGGACCAATTTTAGACCCTGATCAACCAGTTCCTTGACAAAAAATGGATATTCCTGGATATTAATGTCATCCAAGGGCATAGCCCTCCTGATGTCCAGCAGAAGCTGCACTGGCTGGAATAGGATGAGTTCCTCCTCCTGTTCAGCTTCCCACAGGAGCCAAACAATAGGGAAGGTCAAACATGTTCTATTCCTAATATTTATCAATGGAATTATGTTTTCTGGCAGGAAACAGTTTCTTTTTTGGGGGAAAAAACCCACTGTTTGTGTCCCAGTAAGCCTGGACCATGTTGGAAGCAGTGCTCTGGGACACCTGGACTCCTGTCCTGTGACTTCCGTGGGGTGTCCAAAGTGTGAGAGATGCCACCTGATGGCAGGAGCAGCAGTTGGAGTTTTGCTAAAACACGTCACAGTGCTGCTCCCCCTGCTCCAAAACAGCTCCCAAACTGGGAGCCTTTCTGCAACCCCTTCCTGCCCAGGTCCCACCCCAAGGGAGGAAGGACCCACAGATGATTCCGATGATGTGGGAGGAGGAACCTCCCACCCGATTCCCTGGGCAGCTCCTGCCGTGGGCTCTCCCCGCCCCACATCCCTCTGATAACATCTGCTCCCCCTTTCACAACTTCCTCCAGAGCTTCTCCCTGAAGCACAGCACCCCTGACCCGTGCTGGGTGTCACGTTCCACACTCATCCCCTTCCCCAGAGATTCCCAGCCCTCTCACGGGGGCTCCCAGCCCAATCCCATTGCCCACGGGGTCTTCAGGAATGTGATTCAGCAGCACATTCCCATGGGAAGGGAACCCCCTCAGCCCACCCCATCATGGCATCACCCTCCTGGCTGCAGCCTCCACAGTGCCATGTGGCTCTGCCACCACCTTCATCCTCCTCCCTGGAAAGATGCTGTGAAAATGTTTTTCCCCCCCCCGGAAAAACTTTTACTCGCACCCTTGATCCCTTTCTGCTTCCCATCGTGGCCACAAGCTCAGTGTCCCTGGGTTTCTCCACAGGGATGATGGGTTTGGGTCTCTGACCATCTCCAGGTACTCCATCCAGCCAAGAAACTCACCTCATTTTCTTCCAGGGAAGAGTTGGGATTCCTGAGCTTTGCTGAGCACATTTTGCTTCCATTACAAGACCCCACTGGGTCATTCAGATCCCAGGATGGGGGATTTGGGGCTCATCCCTACATTTTTGGGGATTTAGGGGTAGAGGAACATTCCAAGGCCCAGATCCCACTACTAGAGAGGTGCTGCTCTGGCAGAGCATGCCAGGAATCTTTTGGATTAGGTTGGTCCCTGCATGAGAAAGGGATGAGGAGGAGGGAAGGGTTGGGAGGCAGGATGGAGGGGTAAAGAAAACACCAGCTCTTCCATGAGGGAATTCATCCCAAAGGCCAAAATTCGAGGAGAAAAAGTCAATTTCCAGCTTTCCTTGGGCTCACTTGGAACCCAGCACATCAGGGACCCATTCTCCATGCTGGAGAGGAACATGGAATAACCGTGGAGGTGTGACCTCCCTAACCTCCCTCCTTGCCCTCTCCCACCCAGCCACGATTCCCAGACCAGGCTTACCCCAACATCCAGCCTTCCCCTGGCATGGGAAATGTGGGAAACACCTCCAAACCCTCTGAGGTCTCTCAGGGGCTTGGCCACCCCCGAGCAGGGTTTAACCTGCTCATTTGCATGCCCTCATCACCTCTAATTAAATCTGTGTGCTGCCATTGTCCTTTCAGCCCTCACTATCCCTGGAAATCCCCAGGCTGTGCTGCCGGGATGACGGATGGTGGGAAGAAAACAAGATGGGTCCCACACACAGGAGTGGCCATGGACACGTTGTTTTTTCCCTCCTCACGCTAAAAATAAGAAGGTTGTTGCAGGTTTGTGGCCAAAGCCATGTGGCCGTAGAGGAAAACCAGCTCTTTTTGTGGCCATAGGGCTCCTGGCCTCTCCCTGGCCTGGGATCATAGCTCAAGATCACCCAAGTGATGGGACCCCAATGCTCTGCAGCACGTGCAGCTCCCTCACTGAAATCAAAAAAATTTCTATTTAATCCTCAAAATACCGATGGTGTGAAGGTCATGGGGCTTCTGCCAGGAGCCACCAGCTGTGGACACCCCTGGCTGAGGCAGACATGGGCATGTCACTGCCAGAGTCCCCCAGGTGTCACCCACTCACCACCTCCATCACCCTTTGGAAATGGAAGGGGGGGAACAAATCAGCCTCCAAGGATGTCACCGGGGGGTGGGGAAGCCAAGGGGTTAAAAAAGCCTCATGGATTTTGCCCAGTTCCTCTGAAGAGATGGGATCAGCAGCACACTGGGAAAACCAGGATAAGCCAGAGCAAGGTGGGCCAGGATTCCCCACAGCTACAGAGGACACAGCACCAGGCTCAGGGCTGAGACTTCAAGGGATTCTCTTGGGGTGACTCCAAGGATATTCCCAGGGAAGTGAAGGAATGGTGGCACCACTGAAATGGGACTTTCAGGAATGGAAGAGGAGATGCAACACGCAGTGACACCCATCACAAAAGGACCATGGGAGTGACAGGGACCAGCAGGGTGATAGAGGCTGGCAGGGTGATGGGGACCAGTAGAGTGACATGGGACCAGCAGGTTGACAGGGGATTGTGTCAGGGTGAACACGGATCAGGGATGGAATAAGCAAGATATAGAGGTGCAGAGTGACAGTGAGGTGTCACCAAGCATCCCTCTGTCTCTTCCTGTGTCACCCCAAACCAGCATGTGAGCCCAGCAGCTGTGACAGTTGTGACATTAGCTTGTCCCTGTCACCACCAAGGAGACCCCTTGGAGCACAGGGGTCTGTGAGTTTGTGAGTTTGTGCAGCTCTGAGAGGTACAACCCTGGGGCTGTACTTTGTGTCATGACACCCATGTCATGCCAGGGAGACTGATCCGACAGTTTCCCAGCTCCTGAGGGGTTAAACGTCCCCAGCCATCCCCCAAATGACGAAGGGACGCTGGTCCCCAGCAATTAGGTGACAGATCCGGGTACACCGCAGCCCGGGCTGGTGACGTGAGGACGGATCCAGGCTGGCTGGTGGTTTGTCCCTGGCTGGCACCCAGCCCCCGGAGCCACAGCTGCTTCCCGGCCCCGCGGCCTCATGGCACCTGGCCGGGAGCGATGTGTCACCGGGAATTCCACACACTGGTGGCTCTGTGGCCCCCTCTGCCTGGCGACCCCCCAAAATGCCCCAACCCTGTGTTGTCTCTGGGGCAGGGCATGATCGGGTGTCCCCAGTGGGGACAGGATGATGTCCCCACAACTGTCCCCGTGCTGGGTGTGGAGTGCCCTCCCCAGGAGCAGAACAGGGGGTGCCGATCGAGGCCGTTTCTCCCCCAAAGCAGCTGCGCTTTGGGGTCAGTTCACAGATTTTGCACATTTTGATGCTGGGGGTTTCAAAACCTGAAATGGGAAAAGATTTCTGTGTCTCCAGAAGCCTCCGAGCCCCTTCCTGGCTCTTCCCAAAGGGGCTGGTGTCTCCTGGGGACTTCCCGAGGCTGGGGAAGGGCGAGGGGGACACAGCCGGATTGGGGTGTGTAGGGAATTGTTGTCTCTGGCTGGGAATTGAGGAGAAAAACAATAAAAAGGGGGTTTGTAGTGTATCTGCAGCCGGTGCCGTGCCCAGTTTACCCAGTGGGGTGACTGGGAGGAGCTGGGACGGGGCGGGGCGAGCAATCTGTCCCTGCCGGGGTGGGAATGGACGGGCCGCGGTCCTGCCGTGCCCGGAGTGCTGCCGGGGGGGTTCCAGCAGTAAATCGGGAGGGGAAGGGGGCTGGGCTTTTGAGGGCATGTCCCGAAATCTCCCACGGGACCCACCTTGTGTCAGCCTGCCCCGAGAAGTGTCACCCAAATGTCCGCAGCGCCAGGGACTCCGATGGCGTAGCAGGACCTGGGACCCTGCACATCTGGGGCTCCACATCTGGGGGCGTCACACATCTGGGGGGTTGCATACCTCGGGGGGGGTCGCACATCTGGGGGAGCTACACACACCAGTGTCACACACCTGAGGCTCCCCATCTGGGGATGGTGGCTGCACCTCTGACGGGGCTGCACATCTGACGGGGGTCACACATCTGGCGCTCCCCACATGCGGGGTCACATCTGGCGGGACACATCTGGGGGGGTGGCACACCGGGAACGTGCTTCCCCCTGGTGGCCGCAGGGGGGACTGCACCCTGCCCCCCCCTCCCCGAAAGGGGAAACTGAGGCACGATCCCAGCGCCGGCGCCCCTTCCCCTCGGAGCCCTTTGAGGGGAATTCGCAGCTGCCCAAAACCTGCCCCCCACCCCGGTTCTGCCTGTACGTTCCCGAACACTCCCAAAGGGGGCCGCCTGCTCCGTGGAACACCTGCGAGAGGCAGGGTGCCAGGCTCCCTCCGTGGTGGGGTCATTTTGGTCCACAAACCTGGGGAAAAAGGTAGAGAGAAGGTCAGCCTGGATGTGACAGCCCGCGGGATTGGGGGACACAGCTGGGACCCTAGGGGACACAAGGGACACGGCCCAGCTGATCTATCACCCCTTAAATTGCCCCGGAGAAGCAAAAGGCTTAAAATGAGTCCAAACCTCATGAGTTTGTGCTGGCAGAGGGGTTCGGTGGGTCACTCCAATCCCCGGCCACCCAGTGTCCCCTCAGCCAAGCTGACCCCACGGCTGTGGGGATGATGACTCCCCAAATCCATCCTCCACCCTAATTCTGGACCCTCACCTCGGATCCGACCCCTTCCTCAGCACAAACCACCCTGGGAGCATTTTCCTGGCAGTGACAGCTTTGGGGTGAGCCCGGGATTACCCCGCGGGGCAAGGGCGCAGAGTCCTGCAGGTGACAGGGCTGGGTCCTGCCAGGCAGGACGTCACTGACACCCATCCCGGGGGGGACCGTGGGGTGGAGGCACCCGGGGCTGCATTCCCCGCTGGGTGCCCCGGGGCCAGCAAGTCCTGCCGCGGGGTGGGGGGCACAGGGCGTTTGCAAATGTGGTGGCTGTGTCAGGTGGTTGTGTCCCCCCCGTCCCTCCCCCGCCTTAACGAGAGGGCAAAGAGCAGGTGGGTGCGGTGCCGACGACAAGCCCTGTCCCCTGCCCGTGTCACCCTCCGCAGTCACAGCCCGGGCGGCAGAGCCAGCGATCGAGGTGAACGGGGACACCCCGGGGCAGCGACCCCAACTCGGGACATGGGGGTTCGGCTTCGGCCGCTGGGTCACCCCCTCGGGGCTGGGATGGAGCGGGGGGACTGGGGATGGAGGGTCAGGGGGGTCCTGGTGGCCACCAGGGCAACGGCACCGTCCGGGATGGGGGAGGGGTGGCATGTCCCTCAGGTGGTTGGGGACACATTGGAGGTGACAGAGGGGTCATGGCCAGGGTCCCACAGCAGGATCGAGACGTTCTTGCTGCTCCCCAGCAAGATGGGAGACCCCTTGGGCCGCTGGAGCAGCACCCCATCACGGTGAGCGGCCAGCAGGGTGGGCGAGTCCCCACCTCGGGGACCCCCGAGGGCTGGGTGGGAGAGGGGTGCAGGGCGTGTGACAGTCCCCTCTGTCCGTCCAGGAGTGAATATGACGACAGGACCGAGCTCCGACGTTCCAACAGCTTCGTCCGCCTCTCCGGGAAAAGCATCTACAGTGAGTGAGGGCTGCACCCCAAAAACCCCCCTAGGCCCCCCCGCTACCGTCCCCAGCTTGTCCCTGTCACCACACCCTTTGTGTGCCCTCAGACCAGCGCAAGGACTACGGACAGACACTGCTCAAGCTCCAGAGCGATTTCCAGCACCACGTTGAGGTAGAAGCCCCCTCAAACCGCCCCACGCCCCCCAGCCTTGCCAGGGGGCCCGTGTGACACTGGGTACCGTGTGACACTGGGTACCGTGTCCCCCCAGCACCTGCTCACGATGCACCTGGAGCGGGACCTCCGCAGTGCCGAGGACTGTCTGCGGCGCCTGAAAGACCTGGAGGGGCAGGGACGGGTCTGGGGGCAGGATGTCATCCTGGCAGTCAAGGACCAGGAGTTGGTGCTGAGCGATGTGGAGAGCAAGGTACCCCCCGGCCAGGGCACCCCCAAAGCCTGACACCCTCTGGCCATGGAACCCCTCTGCTAAGTGACCCCACCAACCTGGTACCCCTGAATCCTGGTATCCCCCGAGCAAGGCACCCCCAGAGCTCAGCCACAACCAGAGCACCCCTTGAATCTCGGTACCCGCTGGCCAAGGTATCCCCAAACCCCAGTACACCCTGGCAAGGGTATCCCCTGAATCCTGGGATTTCCTGGCTGTGGAAACCCCACAAATCCTGGTCCAGGTATCCCCGAACCCCAGTACACCCCACTGCCCCCCAGTCTGGGCAACCCCCCAGTCTGGCACCCACAACCCTGCCCCACCCCCAGACTCAGCCCCCCCAAACTCTGCTAATCCCCTCCTACGCCACCCCACCACTCCCATTAAACCTTACACCCCACAGTACCACTTTAACCCTTTCCGAACATGAGCACCCCGTTTATCCCCCTTCCAGGAGGAGCTGGAGGCTTTCCCACTGGGAAGCGTGCAGGGATGCTCCACCGGGCTGGACAACACGGTGTTGGCCGTCAGCGTCCAGGAGAGGAACCCGCCGAGGACCAGCGTGCTGCTCTTCCAGTGCGAGCGGCTGGGGGTGAGCCCTGAGGGGGGGAAAATGGGGGGCAGCCCCCGGAATGGGGGGCTGATGGCAGTGGGTCCGTGCCAGGCAGAGACGCTGAGGAGGAGCTTGGAGAAGGTGTTGAGGCAGAGGAAGGAGGAGCAGAGCAATCACTACGGGCACAGGTATGGGGGGTAAGTGGCTCTGCGACCCCTCCCTAGAGACAGCGCGACTGGGACCCCAAGTCTCGCTCCCTGTGGTGAGTCTGGCGATGGGTTCTCCTTGTGGTCCCACTGTCCCCCAAATGTCCCAAGTGCCCCAATGTCCCCCAAAGAGGGGTGTCACCCACAGGGGTGAGGGGGGCCTTTTTCCCCAGTTCCCCAGCTCCTGGCTCAGCCTCCCCATCCTATCCCACGCCCATGAATACAACCCCCTCACCGCATCCACAGTCTCAGTTTCCCCTCTCCCACGCCCTGTTCCCCACCACCATGGGCACAAACGCCCCCACCCCACCCAGGAGCTCGGGGTCCCCCCATCCCCATGGGCACAGTGTGTTCCCTATTTCCCATCATTGGGACCCCCTCACTTCCTCCCTCTTACCCCACACCCACAGACCCCCCCACCCCAGTCAGCCCACCCCTACCCCATACCCACACGCACAACCCATCTCCCCACCCCGTGCGGCCTCCCCAGGCTCAGCTCACCCTCACCTTGCCCCTCACCATCCCTCTTGCCCCGGAACAGCCCGGACACGCCACCGAGCCCGGCCCCGCCGTACGCGGCCCCGGAGCGCCGGGCAGAGCCCCTAGAGCCCCCTCGGCGTGGGCTGTTCTCCTCGGAATACCGTGAGTCTCGGGCGGGGGAGGGAGGGGCTGCATCGTGCCTCAGTTTCCCCAGGAGCGGGGGGTGACGCTGGGGTCCCTGTGGTGTCACCAGATGCACCGGACCCCCCGCAGCTGCCACGGAGCAAGCCCCCCGCCCAGGCTGTGTCCGAGGTGGACCGAGATGTTGTAAGTCCCAACCCACCCGACCCCCCACGGGTGAGGACATCGCTTCCAGCCAGCGCACACCGTCCCCCCTGCACCCACAGGAGGTTCTCAACCACGTCCTGCAGGACCTGGAGCTCTTCATGGGCCAGCTGGAGATGGCCCTGAGCTTGGCCAGCGCAAAGAAGAAGCAGAAGAAGCCAGGTAGGAAGGGAGGGGAGTGTTGGGGGGGCTGCTTGGGGCTCTGGTGTGGCCAACCTGGTGCCAGCCCCCAGCTCTGCCCCTCCAGCACTGCCCCCAAAGGACGGGTACACGGATTTCTTCCAGAAGGTGAAATACGCCCTCAACCTCGTGGTAGGTCCCGTTGGGCTGGAGGGGGGCAACTGGGGATGGGGGGGAGATGTGGGGAAAGGGGTTAAATGGGAATGGGGGGGCTCTGTGGGGTGGGAGGATATGAGGGGATGGGGGCTGTGGACAACAGGGAAACTGCGTGGGGATAGGGGACGTGTGTGTGTGGCGGGGGGAATTGCATGGGAATGAGGGCAGTAGGGTTGTGTGGGGATGGGGGGCCATGGGGAAGCCATGTGGGAATAGGGGGGCCATAGGGATGGGGGGCTGTGTGGGGTGGAGGGGCTACAAGGTGATGGAGGGTGAGCTGAATGGTTCAGCATGGACGGAGGGGATGGAGGGGCCATATGGGAAAGGGGGTCTGTGTAGGAATGAAAGGTGTGGGGCTCCTTAGGGACACCCTTTCCCCTACACAGGGAAGGACCCACCCCTACATGACAGACCCCGACCCCCCCGAGCTGCTGCGCCTCATCTTCTTAGCTCTGTCCTTCGTGAGTGCCCCCAACACGAGTCCCACCCCACAAAATGTGTCAGACAGGTGGGGAACCCCTCACTCCCCCCATCCTGGGGGGTGCTTTTGGGGGTGCTGCTCCATCCCTGTCCCCTCCAGGTCCTGGCCCACTGCCCCAGCCCCGGCCTGGCCCCGGCGGTGGAGAGTCCACTGCTGGTGCCAGAGGCGCTGGAATTCCTTGAGGAGAACCTGAGCGATGAGGACTACAGCGTCTGGAAGAGCCTCGGCACTGCCTGGAACAAGTCCAGGTGGGCTGCAGCGCTCCGACACCAAGAAAGGGGGGTTTGGATTTGAGGGGGTCATAACACCCAGCCCGGTATCCTCCCCGATGGCTGTAGGGCCGAGTACCCCAACAGCGCCCTGGTGCCCGCGTACATCCCGGCTTTTTCGGACGGGTGGCTGCCCCCCGTGATGGAGCAGGAGCGCCACAGGGGTCTCCAGGACACGCCATGGCCTGCCTCAGTTAACCCAAGTCGCTCACGACTCCCTTCCCTGTCCCTGCGCCCCCCACAGTCCCCGGCCACCGGCTGGAGGGACAATCCCAGACAAGTGTAAGTGTCCCCCTCTCCCTACGGATGCGGAGGGTCGGGGCAGGGTTTGGCTACTGATCCACCCCCTAACCCCTTCCAGGTCGCCGCTCCCTGCCCAGGGGCTGGTCCGAGCCCTGTACGACTTCCAGGCTAGGAATTCGCAGGAGCTGAGCGTCAGGAAGGGGGACACGCTGCAGGTAGAAACGGGGGGGTCCCCTCCACGGGTGCTCCTTGGGGCCCCGGGGCCTTGGCCCTCCACCCTGCCCCCCTCGTCACCTCCTCTAGGTCTTGGACCAGCAGAGGAAGTGGTGGCTGGTGCAGGACGAGTGGGGGGACAGGGGACACGTCCCTGGCAACATCCTGGAGCCCCTCCCGGAGCCGGGGCACCGCACCAAACAGGTGGGTGTCCCCTCCGCCCTCCCTTCCCCGCGCCCCCCACCGGGGGGTGGCCGGCGGTTACCCCGAAGTGTCCTGCCTTTGTCCCCCGCTCCAGGACAGCCCCCCCACCCTGCAACCCAGCTCCTCGCCGGCAGAGGTGACAGCCTGGCTGATGGACAAGGGCTTCTCGCGGATGTAGGTGGTCCCTTGAGCCCCCTCTCCCCCCCAAATCCCGCGTGGGTCCATTAGGGGTGGAGGTAAGCCCGGCTTACCCCTGTCCGCCCCCCCGCAGCACGGTGCGGACTCTGGGGGTGCTGCGGGGGCACGAACTGCTGGAGATGAGCCCGGCCGAGCTGCGAGGTGTCTGTCCCGAGGAGTGGCGGAGGGTCCTCTTCAAGCTGTCCCCCATCAGGACATCCCTGGGGGTGAGGGACTCCCACTCCCCTACCCCCACCCTACCCCGGGACTTTCGGACCCTCGGCCCCTTCCCCACCCCCGGGGCTGGGTGAGGGATCTTCATCCCCGCGCCCCTTCTCCGGCCCAGGGTGGCTTTCTGTCCCTGGGGGTGTGGGACCCCCGACCCGCACTCCTCCTCACCCCCGGGCTGATCGGGGTGAGGGAACCCCGTCCCCGGCTCCCCGCCGCAGCCCGGGCTGGCCATGGGGGGAAGGACCCTCATGCCCACGCCCCCTCCCCATCCCGGGGCTCACACACGCACACGCTTCTCCCGTCCCCTTCTCTACAGATCGGTCCCAGGAACTGAGCCACCGAGGCCACGCTGATGTCCCCAGCATGTCCCCGCCCCGGATGGGGCACCCTGGGAACGACTGGACTTGGGGGCAAACCCACCCCCACATCTGCCAGGCCTCCCACGACAGAGAACCACTCTTGGAATTTAGAGAACGTCCCCCCCAAAGTGACACAGGGCCTCTGGGTCCTGCCCCCAGGGTTCTTGGGGACCCCCGCCCAAAGGAAGAGGGGGGCAGGCACCCCCCTCGGCGGGGTCAGGCGCTGTGAAATGACATTGCATCCCCAAAATGTAAAGCGATTGATGTGGAATATAAAAGTGACAGCAGTGGGGTGTGCAGAGTTTGGGGGGCACCCCGGGGGCAGGGAGAGGGATGAGGGAGGGAGAACAGTGGAATAGGGACAGGGACAAGGGCAGGGAGGGGGACACAGCATTGCACCCCCCGCAGAACCCAAGGCACATTCCTGGTTCCCATTTTGCAAGTTGATGGCAGTGAGGGGCCCCAGGGGACAGGGCTGTCCCCAGCCCACCCCACTCAGCACCCTGGGTGGGTGGCAGGGCACCAAGGCTCCCTCCCCCCCGCCTCTGTCAGGGCTGCCTCATTAGAGCTCATTAGGAAAGTGCTAACGAGGAGCAGGGGTGGGCAGAAGGGAGGCGCAGGGCTCCTTTCCCAGGGCAACGAGGGAGGGCCCTGGGGACAGCACAGGGCTGAGCTCCTGCCCCCAAACCAAACCAGCCACGCAGGGGACTGGGCCCCTTGGGGCAGGGACCCCCCCTCACCCCACACCCACCAAACCCCAGCCATGGGTGGGGGCCACCTCAGTGCCCCCCCTCAACACCACAAGGCCTGTGTGGGGCTCAGGGTGCCACATCTAAAAAGCACTTTATTCTGCTTTTTACACAAAGAAGCTGGTTTTGGGGGGGGAGGTGTCATGCCAGTGGTGCTGTGCCCCTCCAAGGACGGAGGATGCTGGGGGGGCTGGGTTAGGACTCCCCCACGCTCTGAGCCCCATGCTGAGCTCCTACAACTTCTTGTTGCCCCACTTGGCCATCTTGTTGTTGATGGGCATCTTCTGGAAACGGCTGGACTTCATGTAGGCAGCCACCTTCTCCAGAGCCTGGGGACACACACGGAGTGTCAGGGACACTGCCACCATGGCAGCCCCCACTCAGGGGTAACCTCGGGTGCCCCTGCTCACCCCAAAGCGGTCCATGAAGTCCTTGAGGTTCTTGAAGGGCTCCAGGCACTTGGGCTCAAAGATGCGGTTCTGCTCCAGCACATCAAACATGAGGAAGTCTACGAAGGTCAGCTGGGGACATCAGGGGGACAGAGTGAGGACAAAGCCCCTCCACAACCCCCTCAGTCCCCTCGGGAGTCTTGGCACTACCTTCTCCCCTGCAAACCACTTTCTGTCCCCCAAGAAGTTGGAGAAGAGCTTCAGCTTCCCCGGGAGCTGCTCCAGGTAGCCAGGCTTGAGCTTCTCCTGAGAGGAGGAAGGAAGGGGTGAAGATGGGCAGGCCTGGCCTGGCACCCTGGGGAGCATCCTCCCAACATGGGGTCCCCAACGCTGGCACAGGGTCGCCCAGCCTGCAGGACACTCACAAAGTCAGGGTTGTAGCAGACCATGACAAGGCTCATGCGGAAATCCATGATCTGGTTCTCCAGCATGTCCACACGCAGGATCTCCTCCTCTGTCTCACCACCTGCACAAGTTGATGTCAGTGCTGGGGGCCCAAACCCACCCTGACCCCAGCCCAGCCACTCCAAACCCACCCTGACCCCAGCCCAGCCACTCCAAACCCACCCTGACCCCAGCCCAGCCACTCCAAACCCACCCTGA